>APFE031697985.1:154049-195915 GCA_000404065.3 Pinus taeda | reverse complement strand
GCATGATTATTCGAACACTGGAGGATCACTACAGCACTTTTCAGTGCTGGTTTTCTTTGGATTCTGCTTTGATATCATGGCTGAGCAGGAAGCAAAGTCGGTTGTTATAAGTACCGCCGAGACTGGATACATAACTATGAGTATGACCTCGTATGAAGTTGCCTGGTTGTGGAAACTCTTCAGTAAGTACACATGATGAATACCACTATGAATCTCTATGACAACCAGAGGTGGGATTCAATTCTTGAGGAATCTGTATTCAATGATTGCTCCAACAGATAGACATCAGATACTGCCTTATCTGGGATATGGTAAGTCGATGAGCAAGGAGGCTCCATCGCATTGAGATGATGTACAGGTCGCTACACTTTGTTAGAGCCCCGGGGAAAGATCAAATTTGTGATTTTCCCCAACTACTTGGAGTTGTCGAGAGACCCTTGTAAAAGAGTCTTGCATGTTGCATACATTGAGCTCTGGGAACTCTAGGGGTTTGCGGTTCTCACTAGAGCAACATACGACCACAGGGTGACTCACCCTCCCTTGGTGGTGCACATTGGGACAAGATGATTCGCTCTCTTGTGGGATAGGATGATTCGCTCTCCTGTGGACAAGATGATTCGCTCTCATGTGAACAAGATGATTTGCTGTCCTGTGTAGCAGGATGATTAGTTCTCCTGTGAGGTCTAGATGATGTGTTCTCCATGACGATTGTATAGCAGGATGATTAGTTCTCCTGTGAGGTCTGGATGATGTGTTCTCCATGACGAATATGTAGCAAGATGATTAGCTCTCCTATGAGGCCTGGATGATGTGTTCTCCATGGTGATTGTGTAGCAGGATGATTAGTTCTCCTGTGAGGATAGGATTGATTAAGTTATCCTGTCGAGGCATCCTACCCATTCAGTGTGGGACTCATGGGAAGTACCTCTCATTTGATCAATGAGAAGGGAAATGAGGATAGGGACCATAGTAGTACCGATGGACGCATCGTTGTATATATTGTACTCCCTATGCTAGGATGACCTTCATTGATCTGGGATCAATGATACTTGTCTGGGACCAGTGGTAGGAGTTGTACCTACTATGACGCTGACTTCGGGTCGGTTGAGACTGGTCTGGGACCAGTGGTACATACTCTGAGACTGACTTCGGGTCAGTGGAGGACTGGTTTGGGACCAGTAGTAGGAGTGTACCTACTATGACGCTGACTTCGGGTCGGTTGAGACTGGTCTGGGACCAACGGTATGCACTCTGAGATTGACTTTGAGTCAGTGGAGGATGATACTGGTCTAGGACCAGTTGTAGGAGTTGTACCCACTATGACGCTGACTTTGGGTCAGTTGAGACTGGTTTGGGACCAGTGGTACACACTCTAAGACTGACTTTGAGTCAGTATGATACATCCTCGATCATTTCTTCTTCTTCATAATTCGGACAAAGCAGAGCAGAGCATATCAGAATAGGGCAAAACAGAATTGAGCAGAGTAGGCAGGATAAAGCGGAACAGAGCAGGGGCCAAGCTGTACAAGGTAGTGCATTGGATGGATGAATAGTAGCGACTGACAGACAGATTACAGATGGAGTTCTCCCCAGTTGAGATGGAGCGTTAAAATTGGCAACTAGGGCCAAACTACATGTGGGTCATCTTATTCATGGCTGATAATATTTTTATTAGATTCCTCTCATCGAGAGGTGTAGCATTGATCTAAAGATCATTCGATTCCGATAAGTATTTATGGAGATATGAATTTATTTTGATTATGAAATAATTATCAAGCTAACCAGCAACTTAGGTAGGCTCAGAAGCCCAACAATCGCATCTATTCAATCATCAACAGTTGTGTATAAATACAGGAGGTATTTTCCTCATTTGGACACACACATCTCATCACATCTCTCTCTCTCTCCCCTGCGCAGAAAAGAGGCTCTTCTCCTACTACGCAGAAAGGGACTCTTCTCTCACACGTGTGGAAGGAAGGATTCTGCTGATGCCGGTGATGCCGATGATGCCAATGATGTCAATGATGATGGTGATGCCAATGATGCCAGTGATGTTGATGCCGCTGATCTAGATGATCTGACAGATATTAACTGATGTCACTGATGCCGCTGATGTAAATAAGATTTATGTACTATTTCTCTCTGCTGAATTATTGAAGATAAAGGAAGATTTGATCAAAGGGTTTCCTCATATTGGGGTTTGTCCCTGGCTAGCCGCCACATCTTGTGTCTCTTGTCTTGGCTTGTTTTCTGTTGATCGTTTAATGTTCTATTTTCACTTTACTTACTGTATAGGTGATTGCTAATCTGTGGATAATAATAATAAAAAGAAGTAAACTGCTCTAAGCATAGAACATACCATAACTTAACAATATCTAATTGCGTTGAGAGGCTCTCTCCACCTCAGTATGTAAGAGATGTTGTAATGCCATGTCATGTTATGTTATGTAAACGTTTTGACTTGGTTAAATTACATCAAAATAAAAATAAAAAATAAAATTGAGGTACAATAATCAATTTACTATTGGTGGTTTTTGAGCTCCAAGTTTTAACAACCCATGATTTTATCAATAATATATATATCCAAGTTCTAGCGACCCATGGTTTTGCCAATAATATTCTTATGTAAGAAGACGTATATATATTTTACCAACCTAGATCCATCTTAACTCCAAATCTATCAAGCATCAAGAGAAATCAAATCTCTTGAGGTGCAAGATTTTTTAGAGTGAAAAGAGATTTGATCCCTCTCAACACTTGGTAGATATAGAGTTAAGATGGATCTAGGCTAGTTGGGCATATTTAAGGGCATAAAATTCCAATTAATTTTCTTTTTTTCTAAAAAGGCCACATTAAGTAGTATAGTATTCAAGTTATTCTTCTCTAATATGGCCTATCTAAGGGCGTAAAATTCCAATTAATTTTCTTTTTTTCTAAAAAGGTCAGCTTAAGTAATATATTATTTGAATTTTTTAGTATTTGTGTTTTTACTATAGTTGATTGAAGATCTGCAACCAAGCATGGACTTTAACCAATATTTGAAAAGATTAGACACATAAATCGTTCCTCTGATAAAATTAATATTTGTTTAGGTTATGGCCATATTTTTATTGGAAAAAGGGTTTCAAACAATATTGACAAGATGGATAGGTAAACTAAAATAAAAAATTTGTTTAGGTTATGGCCATACTTTTATTGGAAAAAGGGTTTGAAAATTTATTTACATGAAGGATAGATAAACTAAGAGATTATGTTTTGTAGAATTTTTTTTTTAATATCAATGTCATTTTTATTGGAAAATGGGTTTGAAAAAATATTTACAAGAAGGATGAATACTCTGAGAGATCTTGTTTTGTAGTAAAATTGTTTACTATTGATGAGAATAATACACACACATTTTGAAGAAATCTGTCGAAATATACATTTCTCATATCCATTAGTTGCAAAAGATTGGCTTTAATTGAATAATCAAAGGAGGCCTACTGCAACGGATTAATATTTATGCTTTAATTGGATAATTAAAGGGGGCACTACGAATAATCTATAAATAAAGTTTTCTAGGCTACTCATTGTTTTGACAAGTTGGCAAACTCATTGATAAATTGATATGATAAAATCGTAGTCATAATTTCCTTGTGAATATGACAAGAATATAAAAATGCTATCAATTGACCATACTAAACCTTTAAGTCTTTATATCTTGCATTTCCGTTAGCTTTATAGATTTGTTAGCTATAGTTTATATTCCATTTTTTAACTATTAATTATTAGATTTGAATATAAATGGAAAAAATCAAATCAATAGAGGAGAATTTGCTTTGCTTTTTTTTTTTTTTTTGACAAAATGCAATGAGGACAAAGTTGCTTTGTTTTTTTTACCAAATGTTATGAAAACCAATTGAAAAATTGAAATAAGATATTTAGTTAAAAAACATATCATTGTGATCTTGAAATTTATAACAAGATTTTAAGACAAATATGCTTTCTTTTTTGTTTTGTTTTTATGCTTTTTCTTTTAACACTAAATTTTTGAAGTGGGAATTTGTAAATTGTGACTTAATAGTGCAACTTACAGGGAGTTGCTAAGCGAGTTTCTATTTGGCATTAAGTGTCACCCGCCATCTATTTGGTGTTAAGTGCCACCCACCACAACAAATTGCTCGTGAGCCAACCACTCAATGGATTGATCAAACTATCTTTATGATCCAAATTTAAACAGGAACGCAACAAATTACAAATATAACCATAAATACAGAGATGCAGCAGAAATAACACTATCTCTCATTAATATCAAATAATGAAATATGCTTACAAACAGAATGGAAATGAGACTAGCTCGAGCGATGGTAGCTTATCTCTGAGAAGAAATGTGGTGGCTACATAGCTCTGAATTGCGTTACAATAAGGGTCAATGGCCTTTTTATTATTGAACAATAAGAGAAAACCCTAAACAACCAAAACCCTAACGCGAGGAGACGTAACACCAAGAGTTTATGGGCCCCGTTGGGGTTAGTTGGGTAGCCAACTTCTCGGTGTCGTAGCTTGGTCATATTATCTCCGTTTGATGTGCATGATACCTCGTTAGAAAGATCTCTCTGAGGACTACAATTGAAAACACGATCTCACTGGGATCACTTGGAGCGAGATTGCCAAAAAAATGTCGTTTAGGGCCTCAAAATGGCTCCGGAATTTCAGGACTTGAAAAACTGCCAAAAATAGTAAACTGTGCTACAATTAAGGAAACTGAAAAACGAAAAGAAACAATGGTGGGGGTCCACGTGGAATAGGCAGGTGGCCACCAATATCCACCTGGATCATTCCTCCCCCCTTAAGAAGCAATGGTCTCCATTGCGTTGAGTTCCTCCATGAGATGGGGAAACTTCTGCTGAACTTGGTCCCTAATGAGCCATTTTCCTTGGTGCAGGAGCTGGGCGGCTTTGACAACTCGATATAGTTGGATCTTCTGCTAGCGAGTGTTCTTGATCTGTGTCCATGATCCGACCAGTTGCATCTTGTTCCATGCAGTCTGGATTTAACTATGTTGGTGTGAGCTATTCTGCAATGTCAGATGTGTCCAGTAATGGTGGAAAGTATGGCCGAAGGCGATCCACATTGAACATTGGGTGTAGGCCAAGGAATGGGGGAATGCTGAACTCAAAAGCATTATCTCCCACAGCCTTGGTGATGGTGTATGACCCATATTGAAGTGGGTGAATCTTGCAATGGGGCCCAGCAAGGCGCTCCTTCTGCAGATGTAGCCAAACTTTGTCACCCACCTGGAATTTGTGTGGCACCTGATGTTGATCATGTCGCTGCTTGTACTTAGCATTGGCTTTGTCCAATATGTCATGGACCTGTTGGCGGATGTGTTGAATGTGCTCAATGAAGCTATTTGCCTTGTCAGCTTCGGATTGGACATGAGCTGAATCTGCCTGAGTCGCTGCAAATGGTATGACCACATCAATGGGACATAGTGGCTGGAATCCCAAGCCCACCTGAAAAGGGTTGTGGTCAGTCGAGTTGTGGAGAGCCCGGTTGTAGCTGTGCTGGACATAGGGGAGGCTCTCATCCCATGTGTGTGGATGCATTGAGTTGTACATGCGCAGAATGTGTACAATCATCCTGTTGACGACCTTTGTCTGGCCATTAGTTTGAGGATGGAAAGTTGTGGACTTAGTGAGCTTGGTGTCCGGCATCAACCAGAGTCTGGACCAAAATGTACTGAGGAACCTATTGTCCCGATCTGAGATGATAGATTGTGGGATCCCAAAGTGTACCCACACCCGTTCAAAGAAGAGTTTAGCAATGGCTTCTGTTGTGATACTCTTCTTGCATTCTGCCATAATGGCCATCTTCGAGAATTTGTCGACGATCACAAAAACACAGTGATTGCCATGCTTAGTAGAAGGAAGGCCTGACATGTAATCCATGGATATGGATTCCAAGGTCGACTAGGGGTAGGCAGTGGAGTATAGAGACCTTGCTTCTTGATGGTTGGTTTGGCAATGGCGCAGGCAGTGTAGGATCTGATGTACTTCCCGACATCCTGTCGAAGATTCGGCTAATAGAAATACTTCTACAGTATTGCCATCGTTTTCTTGACCCCGAAATGCCCAGTGGCCCCACTGTAGTGTGCTTCCCAAATCATCTTCGCATGCTCGCTTGAAGGAACACAAAGGTGTCCGAGGTGGCATAACAGAGCATCCTGGAGGTGAAAATATGGAACTTGCTAACCCTCCAAGAGCGTATGGTATGTGTGGCCGAATTCTAAGTCATTTTTGTAGAGAAGTGACCAATCAGAAGTCTCGTGCCCATAAGAGTTGAGCATGATGGTTAACGCCATGATTGGGGGTCGGTTGAGGCAGTCTGCAACATTATTTGTGCTGCCCTTCTTGTACTTGATATTCAAATGGAATTGTTGCAGGTATGTGGACCACTTCTGATGGTGATCATTCTACAACTTCCCTTGCGTCTGTATGAATTGTAGGGGTCAGTGGTCTGTGTGGATGACTGTTTCCTTTCCCTAAAATGTAGTGCTTCCATTGTTGGCAAGCCTACACAATGGAATACATCTCTTTGTCATAAGTGGGATACTTTTGGACTATCTTTGAAAGTGTCTCACTATGATATGCCACTGGATGCCCTTGTTGAGTAAGGATTGCCCCAATAGCATAGTCAGAAGCATCCGTCTCGATCTGAAATGGTTGTTGTAAGTCCGATAATGTGAGCACTGGTGCAAAGCAGAGGCGATGTTTCAACTCTGCGAATGCCTTCTGTTGAGATTCAGACCAAAAGGATTTTGCTTTTGCTCCTCCTTTGGTGACTTGACTCAAGGGCCAAGTGATATGAGAGAACCCCAACACGAACCTGCGGCTGGCCAATCTCGAATGACTTGGATCTTGGCTGGATCCACATGCACCCTCGTTCATTAATAATGTATCCCCGATACTGAACCTGGGTCATGCTAAAAGTGCATTTCTCCAAACTGGCACACAACGTGTGTTGCCGCAGTGTTTGGAGAGCCTATCGAATGTGGTGGAGGTGCTCTTCCCAACTCTGGCTGAAGATCAGGATGTCATCCAAGAATACCACTACAAATGAGTTGGTGAATGGCCGCAAGATGTCATCCATAAGCCTCATGAAGGTTGCAAGAGCATTCATCAACCCGAAAGGCATAACCAACCATTCAAAAAGGCCCTCCTTGGCTTTGAAGGCAGACTTCACACATCGGATGGTTTGATTGGTACCTGGTGATTTGCCTCCTTAAGTTGGTCCAGAAGGTTATCAATCTGCGGGATCGGGTACCTATTTGAGACAGTGATCTTGTTCAACGCCTGATAGTTAATACAGAGTCTCCAAGTCTCATCCTTCTTCTGTAGCAACACGATTGGGCTCCCACAAGGTGATGAACTCGACCGAATGTGACCTTTCTGCGGCACCTCCTGAATTTGCCTCTTGATTTCATTGTTCTCCAGAACAGAGTGTTGATATATTGGTCCATTGGGTAACGACGCACTTGGGGTCAGATCGATGGAATGCTTGACCTGACAGTGCAGAGGCACCCCTGCGAGGGAGGTAAAGATGTCATCGTACTCCTCCACGACCTTGTCCATCTGTTGTTGTCGTGCGGAGGGGCCCTATCTCGAGGTCGTGGCCACCATATTCTTCTTTCCTTGAGGGTGTATCATCAGGAAAACAAATTTCCCCGTTTTTGAAATGAGCTTACTGCATTGTTTTGCAGTAACTAGAGAGATGGTGGCAGGTAGTGCTACCTTTGGTATCCTATACAACTTATTTCCCAATGTAACAATAACAACGCGAGGCCTTGACTCATACACAAAATGTCGCTTTTGCAAGTATTATTGGCCTAATAATACATCACAAACATCAAGAGGAGTAACATCACATAATACCTCATCTGTGAAGGGCTTGATCCTGTATGGAAGCCGACATTGTTAGCTCACATGTAGATCCTGTCCTTGGTGAAGCCACTCAATGGTGTACGGTTGTGGGTGTGTTGTGTTCAGTAAGCCCAACCGCTTCACAACCTCTGTTGCAATGAGGTTCTTTTGGCTCTTGCTATCGACAATGAACTATAGCGGGGAACCCTTTAACCACATCTGGGAGTGGAAGAGACACTCCTCCTCCTCTGGATCTTCGGGTTCCTCCTTCTGGATCTTTTTGGTGGTGACAGTGGTGTTGGGCTCCGCATCAATAATCTATTTCCCTTTGTCATTCCCCTTGTCGGGTTTTGACTCAAAGTCGGAACACGCATTTGATTTTGAAGCCTTCAATTCGGCCACCAGTGACTGCTTGGCCCAAAACTCACTTGTGTTGTGGGTGGAGCTCTTATGGAACTCACACCACTTTCCTGTGTTCTTCTTCAGCTCCGCAGTGTTGTCCTTTGCTTATGGCCTTGGCGGGCTGTCCTGGGTCGTCCCGCCTTGGCTTTGTCTTTGTTCTGCGGTTTGTGGGCACCTTTCCCTTGCTTTGGATTCGCAGATCCAAAGTCTCGCTTCTTCTGTTTAAACTTCTCCTCGATCTTCACGGCGTAACGGTACGTTGTGCCGAGCGAGGAGATGTTCAGGAACTCCATCTCGTCCTGGATGTATCTATGTAGGAAGTTGCGGTACTTGAGTACCGAATGTTTCTCAGAATCCTTGATACCCAACTTTGTGCGAAGGGTATGAAAAACATTGGTAAACTCCGACACATCTTGGCCCCTTCCCTGCCACAACATGGTCCACTCTATATATTTGTCCTTGCAACTCCTGATAGGGTAGTACTGCTCCTTGTTGGCATCCCAGAATGAATTCCAAGTGGGAGAAGATGAAAACAGTGAGGTCGTACTTTCATCCTTCTGCTCACAATAGGTTTCCAACCAGTCCTTGATATGGGGGGCGGATTTGAGAAGAGGAAAGTAATCTTTTCTCAGATGGAAAAATCATGAACAAAAAAATATCCTTCTAGTAGATTCAACCATTTATCTACTGCGTCTACATCTATTTGGCCCTCAAATATGGGAATGTAAAAGATTACTTGTACCTTAAAAAGTATGGAGCCTTCAGAGTGACTGTTGGATGTGGATGTGCCACCGGTGGGCAACCGTTGTAGGATTTGGGAAAAGTTATCCATCATTGCGTTCATTTGTTTCCCGAGGGCCTCCTCGAGCAATATTTTGATAGGATCTCCTAATCCCTCGTCTTTCTTTTCTTCCCCCATGGGAGGCTGTCGGGATTTCCGAGGCTAGTCTTGCAAAGGTTCGACCAGTTCAAGCCCTAACTCCTTATATCCCGACCTCGTTGAGGACATGCAAAGAAAAACAGAGAAAGAGCGGACCACTTTGATACCACTGATCTGAATTTAAACAGGAACACAACAAATTACAGATATAACCATAAATACAGAGATGCAACAGAAATAGCACTATCTCTCATTAATATCAAATAATGAAATATGCTTACAAACAAAATGGAAATGGGACTAGCTCAAGCGATGATAATTTATCCCTGAGAAGAGATGTGGAGGCTACATGCCTCTGAACTGTGTTACAATGAGGCTCAAGGGCCTTTTTAGTATTGAACAACAAGAGAAAACCATAACCCGAGGAGATGTAACACCAAGAGTTTATGGGCCATGTTGGGGTTAGTTGGGCAGCCAACTTCCCAGGGTCATAGCTTGGTCATATTATCTCCATTTGATGTGCATGATACCTCGTTAGAAAGATCTCTCCGAGGACTACGACTGAAACGTGATCTCTATGAGATCACGTGGAGTGAGATTGCCAAAAAACGTCGTTTAGGGCCTCAAAACGGCTTCGGAAGTTCAAGACCCAAAAAATTGCCAAATATAGTAAATTGTGCTACAATTAAGTAAACTGAAAAACTGAAAGAAACAATGGTGGGAGTCCACGTGGAATAAGCGGGTGGCCACCATATCCACCTGGATCACTTTAAATGTTGCGTAAAAGGATGGATAAGTGTGAAGGCTCAAGGAGAGAGCCAATTAGATCTTAAACAAGAAATGCTTAGAGACAGGTAGCTCTCTAAGCTCTAGGACGAGGGTGAAGGTTGAGGTTTAGGGTTAGAGTTAAGCCTAGAGACAAGTAGTTCTCTAGGCTCTAGGGTGTGGCGCTCCCTAGCCCAATATGAAAGAGGTGTTGCAATGCCTTGTCATGTTATGTTAATGTTATTTAAACATTTTGACTCGGTCAAATTACTAGTGGTTTTCGAACTCCCAATTTGGACAACCCATGGTTTTTCCCATAGTATTCTTCTCTATTATAGTCTATTTAAAGACATAAAAATCCAATTAATTTTCCATTTTTACAAAGAGGCCACGTTACGTTGTTGTATATTATTTGAATTTCCTTGGTATTTGTAGTTTTGCTGTAGCTAATTGAAGATCTCCAACAGAGCATGGATTTTAAGCTATATTTGAAGAGATTAGGTACATAAATCGTTCGTCTTGATAAAATAAAGATTTGTTTAGGTTATGGTCATATTTTTATTCGAAAAAGGGTTTGAAAAAATATTTATAGGAAGGACAGATAATCTAAAATAAAGATTTGTTTAGGTTAGGGACAGTTTTATTGGAAAAAGGGTTTGAAAAAATAAAATTGTTTAATATTGATGCCACACTTTCATTGAAAAAGGGTTTGAAAGAATATTTATAGGAAGGATAGATAAACTGAGAGATCATGTTATGCAGTGAAATCACTTAATATCAACGAGTATATATATACACACACACACACTTTGAAGAAATTTGTCCAAATATACATTTCTCATGAGGATTGACTTTAATTGAATGATTAAAGAGGGCACTGCGACAAACAATCTGTATGTAATATTTCTAGGCTACTTATGGTGTTGACAAATTGGAAAACTTGAAAGTAATATTTCTTGTCTACTCATTGATAAATTGATATGATGAAATTGTAGTCATCTGTAAATTTGACACGAATATAAAAACACTATCAATTGAAGGTACTAAGCCTTTAAGTATTTAATATTTTGCCTTTTTTTAAGCTTTACACACACACACATTGAAGAAATTTATCCAAATATACATTTATCATGAGGATGGGCTTTAATTGAATAATCAAAGGAGGCCCTTGTACATCAGATTGATATTTAGGATTTAATTGAATAATTAAAGAGGGCACTGCTACAAACAATTTGTATGTAATATTTCTAAGCTGCTCATTGTTTTGGCAAGTTGGAAAACCTGAAAGTAATATTTCGTGTCTACTCATTGATAAATTGATATGATAAAATATTAGTCGTTTGTAAATTTGACACGAATATAAAAATGCTATCAATTGAAGGTACTAAGACTTTAAGTCTTTAATATCTTGCATTTTCTTTAGCTTTATAGATTTATTAGCTATAGTTTATATTGCAGTTTTTAACTATTAATTATTAGATTTAAATATAAATTGAAAAACGTAAATCAATAGAGGAGAAAGTTGCTTTACATTTTTTTACAAAATGCCATGGGGACAAAGTTGCTTTGTTATTCTTACCAAATGCTATGAGAACAAAGAAAAAATTGACTTGAGATTTTTAGTAGAAAACATATCATTGTAATCTTGAAATTTACAAGAAGATTTTTAAGAGGAGCAATATGTTTTTTCTTTTTAATACTAAATTTTTGAAGTGGGAATTTGGAAATTGTGACTTAATATTGCAGCTTACATATAGGCTCTAATGCCTCTTTCCTTCTCCTATTGTGTCATATTTGTACATCCTTCAATCCTATCCCAAGTTGTTCTTAAGGGAGGGTGTTAGGATATTCCGACACATAGGAAATAGTTAAGTATAACTTGGTCTAGTGAAGAGTTAGGTGAAGTGTGTTTCTTTACTATGTACTTTTGTAACTTACAATCCGACGGTTACAATATGTTCATGTCTAGAACATATCGTGACCGTCAGATTGTAAGTTACAAAAGTACATAGTAAAGAAACACACTTCACCTAACTCTACACTAGACCAAGTTATACTTAACTATTTCCTATGTGTCGGAATATCCTAACACCCCCCCTAAGAACAACTTGGGATAGGATTGAAGAATGTACAAATATGACACAATAGGAGAAGGAAGGAGGCATTAGAGCCTATCCCCCCTTAGTGACAACTTTCTGAACTCTAACCATAAATCAAAGTTTAGTAAACTTCGCCTCTGTGAGAGCCTTTGTAAATATGTTTGCAACTTGATCATTTGTTGAACAATATTGCACTTCAAGAACATGGTCATGAATGAGCTTTCTGATGAAGTGCATGTGTAGTTCAATGTGTTTGTTGCGTTGATGTTGGACTGAATCTTTGCATAGTTGAATGGCACTTTGATTATCACACCAAAGTGTAGTCAGATGTTGTTGCTAAAAGCCAAACTCTAACAGGATCTGACGAAGCCACAAGGCTTCCTTACAAGCTTCTACGGCACCACGATACTCTGCTTTTGCTGAAGAAAGAGAAATGTCACTTTGTTTCTTGCAAGCCCATGTAATAGGTCCAGAACCAAGAGTGAAGAAATAACCTGCCGTAAGCTTCTCTCATGAACGGTCACCCTACAAATGACCCTCCATGCTCTTTAAATAGAGATCATGGACCAATCGGGTGTTAAGCCACAGATCAAGTGTCCGTAATATCGAGGAGAAAATGAATCATCGGATCACTTCATGTCTAGAACATATCATGACCATCGAATTGTAAGTTACAAAAGTACATAGTAAAGAAACACACTTTACCTAACTCTACACTAAACCAATTTGAGCAAGTTTCCATTTGGCATTAATTGTCACCGACCATCTATTTGGCATTAAGTGCCACCCACCACAACAAATTGCCCATAAGTCAACCATTCGGTCAATCGAGCTAACCGTCTTTAAATGTTGTGTAAAAGGATGGATAAGTGTGAAGGGTCAAGGAGCGAACCAAGTAGACCTCAAAAAAGAAATGCCTAGAGACAAGTAGCTCTCTAGGCTCTAGGACGAGGGTGAAGGTTGAGGTTTAGGGTTAGAGTTAAGCCTAGAGACAGGTTCTCTAGGCTCTAGGGTGAAGGTGAAGGTTGAGGTCGGTTAGGTCCAAGAAAATCGATTTATAACATAAAACCAACATAGAACGATCTTAACTCCAGACCTATCAAGCATCAAGAGGGATCAAATCCCTCAAGGTGCAAACCTCTTTTTCGAGTGCAAAACTTGAGGAAAGGTTTGCACCTTGAGAGATTTGATCCCTCTTGGCGCTTGATAGATCCGGAGATAAGATGGATCTACATTGGGGCTTAAATCCATAGAAGATTACAACTTTCTTGGTCACATAGTTGGGCTCTATTAAACCAATGTATATCCATTTTAACTCTGGATCTATCAAGCACCGAGAGGGATAAAATCTCTCAAGGTACAAACATTTCCTCAAGTTTTACACTCAAAAAAAAAGTTTGCAACTTGAGGGATTTGATCCCTCTCGGAACTTGATAGATCTGGAGTTAAGATGGATCTACATTGATAAAATATAGCTCATATGATTTATAATTTTATTATTTCCCTTATTTTATAATTTTCAATTTCCTTTAGGAGATTTATGTCTAAATTTTTTTTACTTTAATGCTGGAAATTGAATAGGGACATTGAATAGGGACAAGCAATTGTATTTTCTACGTTATGCATGCACACACTTAGATCGTAATGGAATTTCCATGACAAATACAGGAGATATTTAAAACAAGAAAAGGCTAAACTAAAATAGAAAATAGGACCTCTCTTTTTGGCAGCAGGAATCACATATCTATCAATATTTCAAAAGGGGAAGCATATAGTATATCTAATACGAGTATATTAATGGAAACATAAATGTGAACGGTTTGTAGTCAAGATGACAGGCTATACTCTATTGTACTACATCACTATTCATACATCAATTCATTTATTATTAAGACATATTTCATGTCTCTAAACACTTTGCTGACTTAAAATTGGGTATCTGAGAGATGACCTGGCTTATAAGTAATAGCAACCGGTATCTCTAGTCTGTTATAAGAATGCCTAACATGACTGTAACAGTTTCTCCTTGTAAAACTACACTTTTTGGGTCCTCAACTACTCGAAGGACCAACTTTCCACCTCTCTTCGATGCCTGATTCACAAATGATGTTGTGTTATATCTCAAAACCAAAAATCAATTTGCATTGTTAAGATTGCAACTGAACCATTATGCTTTTCAAGAAATCTAATAAAATGGAAGCAGCTATCACTATAATACTATGCATTGACAATTATGAATCCTCAACATAGAACGTTAATTAAAGATAAACCTTTTAGAGAGGCTACTACTAATTATGGATAAACACACAGCTGAGACCCCCTTCATATGCTCAAATGCTGAGATCCCATCGAAATATATCATGGGAAATGCAACTTACCGGGTAAGCAACCAACTCAGTTTTTCCAAGCTTTTTGGCCCAATATGGTGCCAATGCACAGTGAGCACTTCCACACACAGGGTCCTAAAAGATGAAACCAAAAAATGAGAAACAAACCAAAGTCAAGGAGACTTGAAAACAAGCAAACAAATTTACAAATTCAAAGATATAAAAAGGATGGGTCAAGCATTCATCAAATAAATAAAAGGTTTTTGATGGAAGCATAGACACTGCATTTTTGAGGAAGAAAGTAACATTAAAATTTTCTTAAAAGCCTCTCAGTTAACTCTGTGTAAAACTCAAACCTAACTTGACAATTGAAGTATTTTTTTACATTATTCTTCTACTCCCTTTTATAGATAAAGATGCTCTTTCATGCTTTAGAAGATAGGGTAATTTATATTACTAATACAGGTTTTAATGAGTCTATCAGTCAAGACAACGTTGCTACAAAGGCAATGTGAATGATTATTGATCCCTACAAATAACTGACCTCTAGTATTAGAAGTTTTATCCTCAAGATAGAGAGAAGCACATGCACACGAACCTTAATTTGTTTCGAGGAGAAAAGGAAAAATAACTAAATTATGCCACGAATTCATGTTTCAAATTAATTTAAAAAAGAAATCCGGAGGAAAGATTTATTTTGTTTCAAATCCAAGAAATAAATTTTGAGGAAATTTAATCATTGCATGTTAACATTTCACAGTTGTTACCTCATTAATACCAAATTTTGGACAAAAGAACCGAGAAAAAAAGTCAAAACCAGATTGCTTGGGAGCAAGTCCTGTCACAATGATCCCTCTACCACTGCATCTCTGAATTTCATCAAATTCAGGCTGTAGATTTTCAACAAGTTCTCCTGAAGCAAGCTCAACCTTCAAAAAAATGATAAAGTTAGCCCCCACGGCACCTAATATCTCCTGCCACCAACAAAATATAAGAAAGCATTGCAAATTTCCATGACATCCATATAGATCTTGTTCTTGGGATTGCGATGTTTTAGGTATCAGAAAATCATTAAAAATTTGACAGTTTAATCCTGCAAGTGTGTGTGCATTTGTATGTACATGCCAGATGACATAGACTTTCTCTACTTACACAGACAAACAGGGCAAGAGGTTATTTTGACATAGTGATGTCATTTTATTTTTTCTTTTACGGTTTGACATTTGCATCTCTTCCAGTAATTACTAATAAGCATAAATTTTTCAAAAGAAACATTAAGTGTGTGCATGTGTTCTTTAGCCTCCTCCATCCATGGATTTGAATATGAAAAAGCAGGGTAATGGTAACTAAATACAATTTATCAAAGGATTCATGTTATGTACCCTATATTTGATTCCAAGTTACTCTTGTAAGTTTAGAATTAATTTTATGAGAGACGTGTGCAATGTGCACTCTTCAAAAGCTAGAACTTTGGTGAAGTTTGTACAGTTGGTTATAAAGTCATGCTCACCATAATCTTGAGAAAAATAAAAAAGTTTAGGATATGGAGCCTTTACCGTTCCCTCAACCCATTGAAAATCCGAAGGTTACCAAACATCCTAAGGGTATAGATCAAAGTCATTTTAAGTCAAAGGGGCCTGAGAAGTCGAAGGAAGCTCATCCTTTGCAAAGTGTTTGTCATATCACAACATCCATAAGAAAGACATTTTCAAAGAAACAGTGGGTCAGAAACCAAGTAGAGAATAACAAGTAGGCGATATTGTGCTGGTTGATAGGAACCCCATCCCTGTTAGGATCCATGGAAAAGTAGGGGTTGGATACTTTTATATTGCTAAACTTGATGGTGAACTCTTGCACTCACCAACGAGAGGGAACCGCCTCAATTTGTTTGATGGAAACTAATTGAATTATCTGTAGTTAGTTGCATTCTATATTGTGTGAGCATCCTAACTCTTGCATTTTCATATTGTTGTGTTGCATCATAGGCTATATTGCATTCAGATAGATTTATATTTATTGTATGGATTTTTATCATATAAAACTAGGGTGATAACCAATACCTAGTGCACATGCTTCCAAACAAGTTGATTTGAGTGTAGAGGTAATAGGTCTAAGAGCCCAAGGATTGTTGGAGTTCTCATGAACTCCCCATTCAAGCATATGTATCATGCGCTCTACAGTGAGCTCATGTCCTCGAGTTGGACCCAGATGTTACCCATCAAAATGGGTAACCCCATAAAAGAAAAAATTTCTCCTACATTTGATAGCCAACCAACCAGCAACCGCTAGCATTCACATTTTGTTGATGATATGCCATGTGCCTTTTCCATCTGCATCAACCACACACCTCTCACCATTTGGAATTTCCTCTTGAATGAAGGTGGGTTGCTATTCAAAAAGTACTTTGATCATTTTGCAATCAGGTGCTTATACTTGTTTGTTTGTTTCGGGAATTTAGTCTGGATAAAGGGGTGATATAGAAGATTGACCGATCTTGACTGTAAATTTGTTCTTTCACCTTACCAGGGGGGTTAATTTTTAGCTCTAGTCTAGTGGGACCTCCCTTGAGGCCTCAAGGTTATGGAGAGGCACTACTTCGAAGACCCAGATTGATATAGCGTGGTCATTCTCCTTTACACCATACTTGACACTTTCCATGTCACATAACAAACCTCTTATATATCATCTCTATTCTTCGGGTCTAACTTTTCATTGGTTCATTGGGATTCAGAACTCTCTTATCCACATCCTTGAGTAGGGTCAGGAAACATTGCCTTGGAGGTTGATGCAACCAAAAGAATGGTAAAGCATATTATGGCCACAATGAATGAAAAACAAGAAAATCAAAATGCAAAAATGGTCGAGATATAAATTAGTGCTTGGGCAAAAGCCTAGCATGAGCCCTACCCTCCTCATTAGCCATCACTTGGTTCTTGAGCACTTGATTCTCCCTTTCATCAAAAGGAACCCTTGCATGTCCCAACCCTAATGAGTGATAAATTGTCTCATCTTAAGGGGTGAAATTAAATGCTACATCATAAAAAGCAAGATCTAACCCTTGAGCTATGCATTCAAAAAAAAAGCATTATTAAAAAGAAGTAAAAGGTGCACTAGAGGGGTGGGAAAAGCTAGCCGAGCAACATAACTCATGCCTCCACGATTGCTCCCTCCATTACATCTATATAGCCATTAGTTGGTCCCCTTGACCATGGCACTTGGCCATAAAGCCTTTCCCCTCCATTGCCACTCATTTACACTAATGCCTATTTGATTGAAGGGTTGACCTTGGAAATGCCACTTTCCCTTTAGGGTTGGAAGCACCTAATAGGTTTGACTATTGGCCACTCCAATCAAGGTAGTGAACACCTTTACAAGATTCAGTGTAGTTAGATATCGGAAATTGATCCCAGTTGGAAGTATTAATATGCCCTTAACATACAAGCTTGGTCCACTTAGATGCTTATAATGTTGAAATTTGACAGTTCAGGGGGAAATTCCATCCTTTGGGAAGCCTTCCTCATCTAGAGAAGACCCTAGTAGCCCTTGGAAGAATTTAATTTGCACAAGGAAAAATGATTATTTTAATCTGGAACCACATTGTCACAAAAATTCAAGTCAGCCTCAAGGAGAAATTGAGTCTCCTCAACCTCATATAAATACACCTCATGTCACTTCATTTGGGGACATCACAACACACACATCTCTTCTCTTGATTGGTTCGTACTACATCTGAAATTGCAAGTCTGATCTCACACATGTGAAGGGAAGGAAGAATTTTTTGTTTGGTTCATTGACTTTCTGTTGGGACAATGTTGACCATCCTTGGCTACACTTTGACTTGGACTTGTTTGACTTGAATTTATCTTTGTTTTGGAAGGCAGAATTGATTGGTTGGGAAAGACACAACTTTTCTGGACTAGTTGACCAACTTTGACCACAGACATTGACTGAGTTTGACCACAGATCTATTGAAGGTTGACTACATGTTTTATCTCTCCTTTAACCAAGTTTTTGAAGGCTACTTTGACAAGATTTGACTAAGGAAAGAAGGTTGAGTTTTTTCACTGTTTGACTGAGACTTTTGGAGGCTGATTTGACTGTTGACCATTGACTAGTTAGTGCTTCTTTTGTTGCTGTTGATTTTGACCTTGTATCTATATTTGCCTTGGAAGACAAAGGGATGAAAGTTGTTTTCATAAGAGGGAAGGTCCTTTCTTGGCCTATGGAATCTCGCATGAGGGATGCATTCACTTTGGGATCAAGAATTGAAGGACTTTATAGAGTCAATGGAAGACCAATTTGAGCATTGGTACATGATAGCAATCATCAAAGTGAGCTATGGCACTGTAGATTCGCTCACCTTCATTATGAAGCCCTGCCTAAAGTAAGGAGTATGGTTTCTAGAATGCCTAAGGTTCAAGCTAATCAAGATGGAGTGTGTCAGCGGTGTGTAAGTGGAAAGAAACCAAAGGGACCATTCCCTTCTAGCAAGCGCAGGACCAATGATATTTTATATCTCATACATTCTAATTTGTGGACCCATGCCAGTGAAATCTCTTGGTGGCTACCTATACTATATAATCTTTGTAGATGACTTCTCATGAAAGACATGGATATTCTTCTTGAAACACAAGGACAAGGCATTTGATATGCTCAAGGACATCAAGGCACTGCTAGAGAATCAAACAGTGAAGAGAATCTAAGTATTCAGGTCTAATAATGGTGGAGAATTCACTTCAAATGAGTTCATTAACTTTTGCAAGAAATTCGGGATCAAGAGGGAGACCATCGTACCTTACAACCCTCAGCAAAATGGAGTGGATGAAAGAAAGAACAAGACCATCATGGAAGTTTCTCAAGCCATGTTGCATGATTAAAAGTTGTCGAAGTTTCTATGGGGAGAAGCTGCTAACATTACAGTCTATGTTCAAAACAAGACCCCTCATTGAGCCTTGGGTGACAAGACTCCCGAAGAAGTCTTCACAAGTGTGAAGCCAAATGTTGGACACTTGAGGATCATTGGATGCCTTGTATACTTTCATGTGTTGAAGGACAAAAGGAACAAGCTAAAACCTTCAGGGAAGAAAGGTACGTTTGTTGGATATTGTAAAAATTCTAAATCTTTTAGAATATATGTGACTGGTCAAAGGAATATAGAGTTTAGTAGGGATGTGACATTTGACGAAGATGTTTCCCTTGGGAAAGCAAGAGACACTCTTCCTCCTCCCATTATTGAGAAGAAAGATGATGATATGGATCTATTAGAAGGTCCTTTTGTGCCTGAGCTTGAGACAAATGTTGTTGATGATCCCTTGGAACCCATGGACCCCTTGGATCCTCCTCCCAAGTGATCCTTCTACCAGGAAGAGACAACTTTGGTTCTGTGACACTTTACAAGATGCTAAGAGACATGCTACTGCCAGAAACCTTTATAGAAAGTAAGAAGCCATGTTGATATCAGGGTTATGTTGTGGGTCGTGGCTATCAACAACATTGTACAAGCAAAACCACACACCTTTGAAAAATTGGTGAAAGAGCAGGTCTTGAAAGATGTTATAGCAGAGGAATATGAGTCTATAATGAAGAATGATGTGTGGGAAGTAGTTCCAAGGCCCAAAGGAAAGTATGTTGTGACTTCAAAATGGTTGTACAAGATCAAGCATGGAGCAGATGGAAGTATCAAGAAATACAAGGCAAGGTTCGTGGCTAGGGGTTTCTCCTAGAAAGAGAGAGAAGATTATGATGACATTTTTGCACTAATTGCCCGCTATACTATTATTCGATCTATTGTTGCCCTTGTTGCTAGTCAAGGATGGACTCTTCACCAGATGTCATTTCTACATGGCATACTCCAAGAAGAAGTATATGTTGAACAACCACAGGGGTTTGAAGTACAGGACAGGAAGACTCGTGTGTGCAAGTTGAAGAAGACACTCTATAGATTGAAGCAAGCCCCAGTCTCGCATTGATAGCTACCTTATGAAGCTTGGATTCATAAGAAGCAATGTCAACCCGAACCTCTACTTCAAAATTGTCCAAGGTATGCCATTGACTTTGGTTTTATATGTTGATGACTTATTCTTGATAAGTGGAGAGACTCTGATTCTCGAGTGTAAGAGGAAGCTAGCCTCTAAATTGAAGATGAAAGACCTTGGATTGATGCACTACTTCTTGGGTTTAAAGGTGTGGTAGAGACTTGATAAGGTTCTTCTTTCGCAAGGGAAATATGTTGTGAAATTGCGGGAAAGATTTGGAATGGTAGAATGCAAGTCCATGGCCACACCGATGGAGATGAACTTCAAGAATTTATGTGGAGAAGTTGTTGGACCTGATTTGGAAAATCCCTTTGAGTATCGATAGTTGATTGGGGTACTCATGTTCCTTGTGAACACCCAACCGAACATATGTTTTGAAGTTAACACTCTGAGTCAATTTATGATTGAGCCTCTACATGCACATTGGGTCGATGCTAAGCATGTGTTGAGATATTTACATGGGACAATTAATCTTGGACTAAGATATATTACTGAAGATGTGAGGCTACAAGGATATACCGATGTTGCCTGGGACGAAAATGTTATTGACAAGAAGAGCACATAAGGGTGTTGTTTTAGCTTGGGATTTGCCATGATATCTTGTATGAGCAGGAAGCAGAAGTCTGTTGCCCTTAGCACGGTTGAGGCAGAGAATATTGTGGCTAGCATGGCTAGCCGTGAGGCAATATGCTTGAGGAAGCTCTTTGGAGAGTTGTTTGAGCAGGTTCTGGATACGACAATGATATATTGCGACAACAAGAGTGGGTTTTGACTGGCAGAGAATCCCGTGTTCCATGACAAGTCCAAGCATATTGAGATTAATACCACTACATCCAAGATATGGTGCAAAGTGGAGCAGTGAGGCTCCATCGTATTTCGACTAATGAGCAGATAGCAAATATTCTTACCAAGGCTTTACTGAAAGCGAAGTTCTTGGTCTTCAGAGAGCAGCTTGGACTAATGGATGTGACCCTCCTAGGGTCACGGCTGATCGAGGACACTGAGCTATGCTCTTCTCCCCTATTTGAGCTCACGGGGAGGAATTGAGTCGAAGAGCTCCTAGGGTTGAGGGAACACTGGACAATAGGATAGGGTGTGATCCTTACCCATTACAATAAGTGTATCTCGCCTATTGTCACTGTAGGACATGTGTGTGATCCTTGTCATTTATGACAAGTGGGTATCTCCCCCTACCATCAAGTCTAGGATTGTTGAAATTCTGATGTTCTATGTTGTAACAATCACTTATTACAAAACTTCTTTATGTTGCAATATTAGATAAGCAATTGTAGATAGAACATAAATCAAATGCACAATAGAAGACAACCAAGAATACAATGAGACACAAAGAATTCGGGTCCAATGACCAGGGAAAAACCCACAAGGGGAAAACCCAACTAGATTCTTCTTCTATTAGAAATCAATTGTTCAATAGAGATACAGAGTACAATGAGAGATTAAGAGAATGAGTAAGTTCACCCAAATCTGAACAAGTTGTAGCATGAATATCACTGGTAGCAGCAACAGATGCACACACTGAATCAAACTTCCCTTCAACTGAATCAACACTGAAACACTGAATCAACCTTGGCTCACCAAGTTTTGTTGTTACTGTCCAAGTCTCTCTCTCACAATCTTCTTCCAGCTCTCTCTCAAGTTCGAATTCTTCTTTCACAGTGCACAAGTAGTGAGGGGAGAAAGAATGAGGCATATATATATATAGGAGGAGCAACAAATCCATGCCATAAAGGAGTAACTCACATGCCAAGAGGAGTCTAACTCATGCCCATTTAGGAAATGTAATGTTAGCACAAGGAGTTACTCCTAGACTGCAAAAGGAGTAAGCCTTACACATCATGATTTCATTTCAAAATTTAAAAGGGTTTTTTGAGTGTTGGGATGACTTCTGAAGGATGTTTTGAAATGATTGTGTTCCTCTTTAACTTTCATGCATTTGCAAGCCGTGGCAAGCATAAATTGTGTGGTTAAGTGAGTAATATAGGGGAGCAGAGGAAAAGTAACAAGTAGCTAATAATTATCCTAAGAAACTAAGTATCGTAAGACAGTCACTTCAACTGCATAAAGCCTTGTAACAAAGTCTGTTTTTTTTGCTAAAGAAAATAACAGTCAAAAAGTGAGAAAGTGTATAAAGTATTTCAAAAATCCTTTGTGAAACCTTCACTAACAATTTCTACTTGAACTGATATTATGATTTACAGGAGACTAGATAGTAGATATGTCATCATTAGATCCTCTTCATGATTCTCACTCATACTATACTAGCTGCTGTAATTTGTCATTTAAAAGATTAAAACAGGTTTGGAAAAGGAGACAACAACTAGAAAGTAGAAAACATGTATAAAGTATCTCACAAATCCTTTGTGAAACCTTCACTAGCAAGTTCTACTTGAACATATATTATAATTTACAGAAAACTAGATAGTAGATAAGTCATCATCAGATCCTCTTAATGATTTTCACTCATACTATACTAGCTACTGCAAATTTATAATTTAGAAAACTGAAAACAAGAGATATAATCACAAAATCCTCCAGCATGAAGTGCAGAAAAAGCTATTTTATTAAGCTGAGTCTTCAGGTGAACCAAAATCCAACCATGAAATGATATTTACAAAAGATATATATAGGGAGAGAGGTACCAACTCCAACTCTCCTAAATTGGTGGTTCCACTATTTCTTGATTACATGGGTGTCTTTCAGATATTAAAAACATTTCCCATCGAATTGCAACAGAAAGTACAGGTGTAGATGAGAAGAAGAGGAAGAATGACACTTTGCTGAAAGAAAAATTAACTGGCTGCTCCTTTTGCTGCTGAATTTTCTCTTTATGGTCTTGACTATTGAATGACCATATGGCTTCATTAAATACAACCTTCAACAACCACATAACTATCTCATATCCATTAACTTTCTTATCCATATTGTTATGGGTTGCTATCTTTCCAAAACTGGCCCAGAGGTTTTTTGCTGACAGCTGTATATTTCTGTTTAGACAAGTGCTACCGGAAATTCTGGTAATACATGTAATAGTGAAAAAAACTGGAAACACTTCCGACATTTTTGGTAGGATAATGTTTCCATTTCAAAACTTTATCAGAAATGCTTCGAAAATACCTTTCATTCCATGTGAGCTGCAGCCTCTGCAAGCTTATCCAAATTTGTTTTAATTCTAGCAGATTTAGACCTTGTGATTTTGGTTGTTTCTCCCTTGAAGATGGCCTCTTTCTTTTCTGCTTCTTTTTGGATCTTTCTTCTTTTGGAAGGCTCTAATGGCTGGTCCATGGGAACTTTACCTCTTTGCTTCTTCAAGGATCTTCTAATTTCTACAATTGAAGGATCCTTAGTCTGCAACTCTGTTGGTTGTTCTTCTATCACTATTACTTGAGCCAGTAAACTAGGATTATTTAGGGCCTTTGATTTTAGTCTGTATTTATTCTTTTCCCTAGTATGTCTCCTCCTAGTTCCAGCAACTAGTTTTAGCTCTTCTTTCTTGTTTTTACTTGTTCTTGTATACCCTGCTTCCTTCAGTATTTCCTCATCAGAATCAAGAGGCTGGTCTTCTTGTTGTTGTTCATGTGCTTCCAGAATTTTAGGAAACACTTAGGCTTTAGATTTCTCTTCAGCTGCAAGTTTTCTTCTCCGAGTTCTTGTGTAAACCTTAGGAAAAGGTCTAACAGGGGGAACCATTTTTGAGCTTTTTGTTTTCTGGGCAGAAGAGATTTCACCTTGCTCCTTTCTCTTTTCAGATTCAACAACTAAGGGTTTCTCTTTGCTGCTTTTGGCACCTTTGCTCACACTTTCCCTCTTTGTCTTTCTTTTGGAGCTTCCTTCAGTTGATACAGTTGATGTCCTCTTTGTCTGAACTTGTGTTGAAGAAGATTTCGAAATTTCTTGGGGTTTTGGTGCAGGTTGGCTTGCCTTTATCGCATGTACTGCACTAGTATATATATTCTAAATTAACTATAAATGTTGAATATCATGGCACTGCTTCAGATATAAGTTACACCCTCACCCATCACTAAACATATTGCTTAATGCGTCATAATTAAGGAGAAAATACCCTAAATAATTTCAATGACATAAATTTAAAAGTATAAAGTAAATATGGTTATAAAGAAATAAATGTAAAATTTAAGTTAATTATAGATATGGTTATATATTTATATATTCCAGAATATTAATAAATTATACTAATAAATTATCAAAATGTGAAATTAAATCAAAATAAAATACATATTATAAACTAAGGGCATTTATATAAAACTAATAAAAATCCTAAAGGTAAACCTAATACACATGTCAATATCTTTGTAGCTTTGAACGAATAGAGTCACACGTTACAAAGGAGGGAAGGTGTCACCATGTAAGGGAGCGATGGGTTCGCTGGTAGGGAAGGGTGACCGCTAAGGAATGATATACAAAGACGAAAGGGGAGCATGAAAAGGGGGAAAAAGAAATCAGTTTTTGGGAACAAACAATTGTCTTCAGCTTTGGAATATAGTGCAGGGAGGAGGAAATACAAAGAATCATGATAGAAAATGAATCTGTTTGAGGGATGAACTAGGGGCTCGATTTTGAACTGAAAATTGGAAAATTTTGAGCTGTTCTTGGAGTTTTGGGCACGGGGGCCAGTGGACTTCCATTTCGAAGTCCTCTAGATTTGGAAGTGCAGAGGTTGATCCCAGCTAAGCAGGGAGGAATCAGTTGGTTTGGTAACGTAAGCAGAAAACTCGGAGCAACGTAGACCGACCCCAGATGGGAGAATCAGGTATGCAATTGCATTTAATTTGATAGAATTTACAAGAAATTTGTTCATCTAGTTGAATCTTAACAATAGTCCCTACACATGGTATCAGAGCTCAGCTCAAACCCTTCGGGACCTTACAGGCCCTACATAACCGGAAATATATATATATTTGCTTTGTGAAATTTTGCAACGTAGTTAAAAATAGAATCATATTAAAAACCAGGGTAAAAAAAAAACAGGGTTTTATATTGCAAAGTAAATGGAGCGCTAGAAATTTTATCCGTTGTGAGAACGGACTTCTTTCTGGTTGGGTGTAAGAAAATGTTCATTTTCTCCGTGCTGAGTTTTCCACTATTATTTTAATTCTCGTTATTCCACATCATTTCCTTCTTGGATTGTGATAGCAGCCTGAAAAACATGACCACGGTAATTGTTTATAGTCGAAATTGAATTTTACGAGGATTTCGGCTTATTTAACTTAAATATCGCTAAGTCTTTATGCAAGTTTCGTTCTTTATTAACTCCACTTTCCAGTGAATGGCTTAGTATGCAAATGTACAAAATTCCAGCGATTGACTTAATAGGTTTATCCACCAGCCACACATATTTCTAGAAATGTTGCAGTGGATCCATTCTTAACTTATCCGGACACTTCAAAGTAGGTTCCGATTATTATACGCTATCACTTCAGAAGTTCCAAATTATTACACCTGGACCATTTCAGTAAATTCATTTATACTGACCAGGGTAATATGGGTTTTCATAAATATGTTCCTATCGAAGAGGGATATTACATGAAAACCAATTTCCTAAATACACATTATATAAATAAGTTTTGAAAACTTAATTATGGGTGTCTTTATTACCAAATTCGCCTAATTGGGCGAGAAAAATAAAAAAATCGAAGATTAATAAGTCAATTCAAAATTTAGTACGGGATATCCAGTTCCCGGATTAATGAGATCTAGAAAGACAGACTGAACCAGCCTAATGAGATTTCCGCTGTTGATAACTTATAATACCTCGACCTAAAGTGGTAAAATAGAATTTTTACATGCCAAACTAGTATCAAAACAAGCTGTGGATAACCAAGGTAAGGGTGACGTACAAAAAGAAAAGGAAAGAGGCAAGCTTCCTCGAATCACAGACTCAAGCTTTGATTGGTTTGATGAAGAAAAGTTGGTTTTCCTCAGGATTCGGGCTAGTTATCAGAGGTGTGTTTTGTCTCATCCTGTGGCAATTATAAATTTTGGTTGTGTGAATACATATCTACTGATAGCAACGATGAAAATGAGAGCGTATTATAATTTTGGTCTCATAAATTTGGTGCCTGGGTCGAATCTGTCGGCTATGTTGGCTGCCAAGGAAGATGAATTATTAGGCAATGTAAAATTTTGAATTCTGTACCAGCATGACATTTAAAAAAAAAAAGATTAGAAACGAGAAAGTATAAGGGTATGCACAAATAGAAATAATAGAATAAGTATACCATAAAATATGGTAGTCTAATGTTAAGAGGAAAATGCAAGCAAGTAGGAAAGAGATCAAACAATGGCAAATAAATGTATATAAAAAAAAAATTAATATCGTAATTTTTTATTAATTAATCAACTGACTAAGAAACTTATTATTCATAAAGTCTGATAATATATTTCATTATAATATGTTGCAACTTAATTTTATTTTTATCAAAATCAAATATGAAACGTTACAAGTCCTGCAACATCTCAGCAATGATAATATGGGAGTAATTTACAATGTTAATACGAGAGTGATGTTATAATAATATTTTATTATATATTTTTATATAATATGTATTATTATTTTATATAAAAGCTTAATTATATATAAACATATATTTATGAAATATGTATTTTATAAATATATATTTGGGAGACTCAAATTCATATAGTTTGTAAAATGAATAAGTTCAATAACCAAGTTATATTCCTTTGACAAAATAACTTGAAGATCCGTCAAAATTGGACAACTGCTGCGTTTTGAAATATATGTTGCCACCTTTAATCATGCTCGTTCTCTCTTTCCGATTATACATTGAGTAGTGCAAAATAGATTGTGCAATATTGTGACTGTATTGGTAGTGCGGTAATGAATAACGAGTTATACACAAAGTAATAATAACAAAGTGATAATAACAAAATGAGTAAAAGAATGAAAAAATAAAAAAGAGTAGAGTGAATAGAAGATTAGTGTAATAATAGTAATAATATAAGAGTAGGTAACAAGTTATAATAATAGTACAGTAAGAGAAAAGCCGCAAATTAAAAAAGAAAGAAAATGTGGAGGAACAAGTCATTGAGTTTAATGGGGATTATGTTGTCGTGGAGGAATTAAGTGGAGTGTTAGTAAAAGGTGCTCAGGAGGCTATTGTAAGAGTGACAATGAAAGGGGTACTAGAATCTTTCTTAGATGAGAGACATCAGACATGTTCAATTGTTTCATCTGAGGATACTCTACTGGCAGACATCAAGGAATGCCGGACTTGATATTTGATGTAAGCAAGGAAGATTGGACAGCAATGCATGCCAAGGAACCTTCTCGGCAAGATCATTTACCTGCCAAAATGGAAGGAGTGCTAGACTGATTAGTGGATGGGGAGAAACATTGCACCTTTATAGGTTGATTATTCTTTATAGGTTGCATTAATAATCTAGATGCAAGTGATAATGCAGAAAGTGAAATGTGTGAGTTTTCAAGAAAGGGGGATAGATCAGTTGAGGAGGAAAGAGAGATTAACACTGTGAATGGATTTTCTTATGAAGTGACGGATGTTTTGGGATAGAGAGAAAGCCATTGGATGTCAGCCACTGTAGTGAAGCATCTCAAAGAGGAGTCCCTCAAGAATGTTCAAAAGGTAGAAATGACAGGAGATTTAAATTCCTTTCTAGATCAAAGAAGTGAATGTGCTAGAGTAATTACACATGAAGATATTGCATTTGTAAATGTGCACGGTAGGTTGGAGTTGGTGATTGATGTAAACGTTGACACTGATGTAGAGATGCATGTGACGCGGGTTGACTATAAGAATGCAGTAACTGAGGCAGCTTGTTCAGTGTCAAATTTTGTGTTGTTTTTGGATGTGCAAAAATCTAGTAGAAAATAAAGTCATTAGTTGGAGCAATTCACATAGATAATGCAGAGAAGCATAGCACAGGGGCATTACAGGAAAATGCTGCTTTGGTGGAAAAACAAGGAGTTTTGGATTTCTTACCCTGCAAAAGCATTGTGAAAAGCAGTGTGTTGGTGGAAAAGAGAATAGTTTTGGATTTGTCACTAGATGAAACCAGTGAGAATGATGTAAGAATGCATACTACATATGCCCTGGATGAAGCTGCCACAACAGTGCATTTGCAAAGCTTGCCATTGTATGCCTGTAAAAAAAAAAATTCAGTGAAATCTTGAGAAGCTTCTGTGGAGGAAATGGAAGAAATGCCTGTTAGATTATTAAAGAAATCCATAGCAGGGAATAATTTTGTAGGTGCTTGTCAGGATGTTGTTTTGGAGAGTCAAATGCAAGGAATGTTCAGTTCAATTTTGGATGAAAGTACTCAAGATATTCCACAAAAACATGCCATAGAGATTGTTGAAGCAGACATCGTAGTGGTTGGATTGCAAAAGGTTTCAAAACCTTTGGTTCACATTAATGAGAATCCTCCTAAGCATAAATTCAATCAAGGGTTTAAAGGAGAGTCATCTGGATGGATTGCAATTGTTAGGAAATGACAATGAAAAGACAGTAGTCAATTCTTGATGGATTTTAGAGATTTTCAGACTGCTCATGTGCTTACCAGACGAAAATATCTGAGCAAAATTCAAGTTAACAGGCACAATGAAAATAATGATTGTTGAAAGATTCAGGATCTGTATAAAAAAATGTCAGGGAAGAGGAGTTTGCAGTCATAGATGTTGAAACGGAGAACGATAATGAGTGTGTTTGGAAAAGAAAAATTCCTGAATATGCCAGGTAAGTGTTAAAAACGTGTCGTCAGCAAGCTTGAGGCAGAGAGAAGAGGAGTCATCTTCTATGTTGCCACAAACTAGTGAAAATGACACATGCATATAACGGTAAACTATCTTTTTGTATGGAGAAAGCTGAGATAATTTACATGGGCAGAGTAACAAGTCGATTTATGGCCTCTGAAGTTCAAGAACCAGAGGATATTTCAAGGCTACATTGTTTCCCCAGTACAACTTCAGTGGGTACTGTGTTATACAATAAAGACATTACTGAGCCAAGTAAATCTATTTATGCATAAGAAAAGCATCATCTGCAATACAAGCACATGAATTAAAAGAAGATGGTCATTCTTATCCTCACAAACGAAAAACATCACTTGAAAAGCATTTGTCTGTTGGAAGTGCATTCTGTGTAATAACATGTAGTTCTAATTACCCAGGTTATGAAGAAGTGGCAACACAGACCCTGCAAGTTTTGCTTCTTGCCAACTTACAATCTGAAAAGGCATGTGAACAAGCCGCTCACTATCATAATAGTGGATCACAAATTGTGAAATCACTTGGGCTATGCTATGACTATGATGAATTATAAATCTGTCTTGGTACGTCTCATCATAAGATCTGTTGCTATCCTTTGCTTACTTAAGAAAATGATGAGGACACTGTAAGTAGCCAGATCAAGTTGAATACCTGATCACTCTACAACATTCCATGCTTCCTAGAAAATATCTTCAATCCCTGTTATAATGTTAAGGAAACAACTTCCTGGACCCAATTCACTATTTTGGTTCCATATATTATTGGAGCATGTCATAACCTTGCCATTGTTGATTCTGCCTCATAAATCCTTAAAAGAACACTTCCAATTAAACTAAGTGGCGAATTAATTCATGAATATGTAGAATTTAACATTATGGAGAGAATAATTGAATTCACAGTTGTTAAACACACATGGGAGCAAGAACAATATGAAAGATAAACATGAGAATACATTTTTTATTAACAGGAGATATACATTTATAGAACATGTGGTGACCGTTGGGTTTCACATCCCAAGGTCTCTTGGACTCCTTTTGTCCATTCAGCGTCCACACTAACCCATTGAGGATTAGGTGTCCAACATTCCCCCCCTTAATCCGAAGGGTTATGTATGAGTCCAAGAAGAGAGCTGAAATACAAAATGTGCAAAAATGCATGGCAACACTAGGCTCAAAGTGCTCTCTGAAATGTTGGTATGAAGGGCGGTGGTTTAAGGATGACCACCAACACTGGAATGCTTAGTGCAATTCCTGGAACTCTTCCAAAGCTGGCAAGAAGCTGAAGTCTTCTGCTAGAAGAAGTGCTCCTATTGATTTGAAGAGGGAAACCTTCAACCATAAAAGGGAGGTCTCACCCCGGATAAAAGGGAAAACTTCAACTTGAAAAGGGAAGTCTCAACCTGTGATGGTTTAAGGATTACCACCAACTCTTGAATGCTTAATGCAATTCCTGGAACTCTTCCAAAACTGGCAAGAAGCTGGAGTCTTTTGCTAGAGGAAGTGTTCTCAATTTTGTTCCTGGAATTCTTCCGAAACTGGCAAGAAGCTAAAGTCTTCTGCCAGAGGAAGTGTCCCAGATTACCAACTGAAGGCATGTTCACGGGCATATTTGTCTCTGGCTACAACTCTGAAACTGGTGTGGCAGGTTGTGGCTCAGGTTCGCTTGATGTGACTTTGAAGCTTGTAGATGACCATCATTTCCCCCCCTGTCAGATACAGGGTGAGATGATGGAGAAAACTCAACTGTAAGACTGTTCAATATTCTGGAACAAGTACTAACATGTGTTTGGAATATCTTCTTGGCTGTTGATGCCCATTGCCAAGAAGCGATCCATCCAAGATGAATCTTTGTTCTTGCAGGATGTTTGTTGCTGAAGCATCTGTGTGAAGAATGGGTGGTTTTATGACAGTGCTTACATGGATGAAGATCAAAACAGTGATCTTTCAGATGGCCAACTTGATCACAGTGTTGGCATTTCATGATCTGTTGTTGTTTTTCTTGTTGTGGAAGAGGAGCAGAGTCTGGAACAGCTGGAGCTGAACTATCATGAGGAGTAGGTGAACTGTCATGAATGAATCCAACACTCTGAAACTGAATGGGTTTGGTGTAGTCTGGAATATGAAAGGACAAGTTCTTGTCATATCCAAGACTGGTTCTGTGCTTGTTGTGGACAAGTTGTTCCCAAGGTCTGATGATGGGGTTGGGAAGTGCAGACTGAGTTTCTGCATCTGCATGTACAACTGTTGCTTTATTTGAATGAACAGGAACATTATTAACATGTTGCTGACGGGTGGTTGTCTCAATGTTCTGAACAAGAATAGGTTCAGAATGGTGTCTATTTTGATGTAGCTCTTCTTGCTGTAGTTGTGATTCAAGTTGCAAAAAATCAATATTTTCCTATGCATTTTGTAAACATGTCTGAATTTCTAAAAGAGATCCTTTATTGATTTGTGATGTGACATCAACAGTAGATTGTATAAGAGTTTTCATGAACTCTAATACTTCACTGATTCTGGCCATTTTTCTTCAATGTCACTTAAAAACTGATCACAATTATTACTTAATGCAGAAAAGTAATATCCACGTATAGTACACAGCAATGTCTTGTATAAATGTGCAGCAAATGAATCAGGGAATCAATGCATATATATGTAGACAGAGACTATAATGAGTTTTAATACTACAACTGGGGCAACAACAACTGTAAACTGGCTTGGATCCTTCAAGTTCTCCTTCACTTTCAAATCAAAACCTGCATTACTAGGATCTTCACAACTTCTATGCTGATAAACATACATGCTCTATTTTTCCCAATTCAAAATTAGACAATCTCTTTCTAATTCATTGTTTATGCTGAAGCTTTCTTTCATATTTATGGTTATAAAACCAAAATCCACAATAATCATTCATAAAACATCAAATTGGTCAAGGACGCTTGGGAGTGGTGCACAAGTGCATCCGAAGGTCAACCAGAGAACAACTCGCCATTAAAATAATGCCCGTCAGCAATTATGCATACAATGAGATGCTTTTATTGGGAAACCAATTATCTAGCAAACACCGAGGGATCTTGAATGTCAGGGACTGCTACTGGTCATAGTGGAAGGGAAAAAAGATGTTGACAGAGAATCGTTATATGATTTCCGAACTCTGTGATGGAGGAGATCTCGCGCGCTTCGTCGAAAGAAATGGTATTCTTTCAGAGAAAGAAGCCACTGGAATAATGAAATGCATCATGGAAGCTCTATGGTACTGCCATTCAGAGAGAATTATTCATAGAGACATAAAGCCATCCAACATTTTCATATCAAACGGTGCGAACTCCGGCTCATCATGGGTTGCCAAAATTGGAAACTTCGACCGAGCACTTCAGCTTAAGTTGGAAAATTATTCTACAACATTAATCTGAATTTCGATTTCGTTCTTGGCATACATTTTTAATAGAGGTTGGCATTGATTATGAGTCATAACTGAGTAAAGTCTTGCAATGCATCTTGCATAAAGTTGAAGCACTCAGCTGCTCGTTAATCCACTCAAAGAATCAAAACATTTGACCCACGACCATATTTCAGGCAGCGTTTAGTTCTCAAACCGGTTGTACCATATATGATAGAACTCGGTAATAGCAACATTTTCAACCAACGTCCACTATTGTCTAGATGAAGAGTCTAAAACTCAGCGCAACGTTCAATCCTCCAGAAAATTCAATGCTCAATTGCATAAACTATTCAACGCACTGACATAAACCCTTTGTATTCCTTGACTAGCGTAGATAGAATAGAACTCAATGCGGTGCACATATAATCAAGGGATAGATTCACTATTTAATACACAATATAGGAGTTTTAATGCACAACGTTCATTCACCGTTCCACTGTCAATTCAATGCATCTTTTACTTTAACGCACTTATGGGATTCAAAGATTTGTATTATACCAAAGACCAAAGCAGTCACTGTATTATCCCAAGAAAATATAGTGGCCCTTCAAACTAAGTCCCGACACATTGGCAAAACAAAACCATGAATACCTGATTTAAGATGCATATGAAGAACCCTACAGTAACTTCACTTTCTTTCACAATAATATGGGGACATATCAGAGAAGATATAGCAATCCTTCAACGGTAATACGCACCCAGTTTATGACTTTATGTGTTGTCTTTGGGTAACAGGGACGTGTTGTTGTAGTAGATCAACCATTACGAGAGTCGAACAGCTTTTCAGAATGCAACCAACGGGTGCCACAAGTGCGGCTCTCGCAAGTCGATTCGATTGCTCAGCAATACAATATGACTGAATTGGCACAGTCTTTCAAACATTTTGTGATCAAATCCAAGCCCAACGAGACTTCAACCACTTCGGAGCTGGAAATACCACCTCATCCCATCACGCAGAAGCTCCAGAGCATCTGAGTCAAGGCACATAACAGGGATTTTCAAGCAATTTATACAGAAGTAGAAGGCATCTTCAGCGATTTGGCGCTTTCACCCGAGGTTTTAATGGAGAGGATTTTCGATCCAACATCAATTGGAAGATGGGGACTGTTTGGTTTTCCAAATGGTCCAACCAACGAGATTCAAGGTATACATTGTTAGAGCATCAGGTTTTGAATCGACAGTTGCTTCAGAAGAGCAGGCAAATAACACTGAAAATTTATAGAATGAAGCAGATAATTCTTCAGAGGAACTACAGAATGAAGTAGATGATTTTCAGTGCCTGGCATCAGTTTTTTTTTTTTATTTGAATATGGACAGATGCTTTGTGGACAGAGACAGTGCTAGAAAAGAATAGAGGCAGAGCAGTGCTGGAAGGACAGAGGCGGTGGTCAGAACAACACTCAAACGTTTCAATGTCAGGTCAAGATGACAGCGCAATAGAAGAGCAGGGCGCAGGTTTTATAAATGGTATATGCCAAACAAAGAAACAGATGTGTAGTGCGGCAGAGGTCAGGTAACACAGAACCATATATAGAGACCACAAAAGCAAGTGGCTCAAATTGAAGCAGGACCAACAATCGCCTGCTTTGATACCATGTTAAACACACATGGGGAGCGAGAAAGATAGGAAAGATAAATCATGCAGTTCAATTTTTATTCACAAATGATATACATTTATAGTACATTATGTGACCGTTGGGATTCACATCCCAAGGTCTCTTGGACTCCTTTTGTCCATTCGGCTTCCACACTAACCCATTGAGGATTAGGTGTCCAACACATTCTATCATTCAAAATCTTTCCAACATCTTCACAACATATTTTCCATTTAAAAGAAAAATCTAATCAGACCTCTTTGAGACCTCAAGGCCTAGAAAGCAATGCATGAGTCCAAGTTACTTCATCTTGAATTCAAAATCTAGCTCCCTCTTACACTCAACCATAAGGGGCTTACTACCTCTATTGAATAGATCATCAACATATAAAACAAAAATCAATGGCATACCTTGGATTAACTTGGATTGGATGTTGGGACTAGTATTGGTTCTTGTAAATTATAGCTACACTATATTAGCATCTATGTGAGTGTACCATGCTTTGGGGGCTTTCCCCAAAGCATACAATTCCTTCTTCAACCTGCAAACATGTGTCTTTCAATCTCGTACTTCAAATCCATGTGGCTAATCTACATATAATTCTTCATGTAACATGCCATAAAATAATGCAATATTCATGTCCAATGATGAATGGTATGTCCTTAACTTGTGGCAAGGGAAACTATCGAACAAATGGTTTTATGTTGACCTACAAGTGTAAATATATCATAACAATACGCTCCCTATTTCTGGGAGAATCCTCGATCCATGAACCTTGTCATATATTTCTCAATGTTACCATCAAATCCATGATTGATCTTCAATAGCCACTTTCAATTCACCACAGATTTCCTCTTCGATCTTGGCACAACATCCCATACGTCATTCTTCATAATTGATTAATATTCTTCGGCCACAACATCTTTCCAAACCTGTTCTTTTATTATTTCTTTAAATGTGGGAGGTTCATCTTGAATTATAGTGCTAATGGCTACAAGATATCCCTCGTACCTACATGGATTCTTCCTTTCTCTAAATGGTCTTCGAACAGGAGCTCATCTCTCATCATCTTGTAAAGTATCACGAAGTCAAAGTGGCCTCTTCCTGGTTAGAGGATCACATGGAGGAGGATGTAAGGGATCCATGGGCTCCATGTGATCATGAACAATATCTGTCTCAAATTCGGGCACGAAAAGACCATCTAAAATATTCATTTCATCATTTTTCTCAGGAGGAGGAGGCAGAGGAAGTTCCCTTTCTTTTCCAATGGAAACATCTTCATTGAATGTAACATCCTTATTAATTTCAACCTGCCTTTGACTAGGAATATATATTCTAAACGCTTTTGAATTTTCACAACATCCAACAAACATGCATTTTCTTCCAGTGGCCTCCAAGTTGTTTCTTTTTTCCTTTGGCACATGAAAGTATATGGGGTATCCAAGGATACAAAGATGAGAAACATTTGGATTGACACCTATGAATACTTCTTCGAGGGTATTGTTGTCCAAAGCTTCCTGAGGTACCGTATTTTTAACATATACGACAACATTTTTTGCTTCTCCCCAAAGGAACTTCGACAACTTTTGATCATGGGGCATGTCACGAGAGAATTCTATAATGGACATTTATTTCTTTCGACCACTCCATTTTGTTTAGGCGTAAAGGGAACAATTGTCACTTTCTTGATACCTTTCTTCTTGAAAAGATAAATGACCTCCTTTGATATGCACTCTCAACCATTAGGAGACCTAAATATTTTATTTTTCTTCCATCTTTTATTTTTTATCAATGATTTGAACTCCTTGAACATTTCAAAGGCTTCATCCTTGTTCTTCAAATAATATATCCATGTATTTATTGAGAAGTCATCAATGAAGGTGATGTAGTAGAGATGGACACCAACATAATGCATGGAAATTGGACCACATATATCAGAATGAATGAGATGAGGGATGTCATTTGTCTTGTTCTAGGTAGAGGGGAATGGTATCCTTCTTTTTTCCACTGACACAGCTCGAACATACTCCATCATCATGTGCTTGAACCTTGGGAATCCCAAAGACCAATTTATCCAACTTCAGAAGAGAGTCATAATGTATATGGGCAATATTCAGTTCCACAAATCTCGTAGATGATTAGTATCATGGACCAATTCTAGAAGTGGTCTTCTAGTAACCATATAGATTCCTTCATCTCTTGATCCCAATGTGAATGCATTTCTCATAGGTGATCCAACAAGCCAACTAAGAACCTTTCCCTTGATGAAGGAAACCCTCATCCCTTTGTCTTGCAAAATGGATATTGATACCAAATTATTCTTCAATCCCAACACATACATCACATTATGGAGAAAAATAGATTCCCTAGAATTCAAATGAAATTTGGCACACCCAAAACATTTAACAGTATGGGTGGAGTTGTATCTAAGAATTATTTTCGAATTTGACTCGCTCCATACCAAATTAGGGAGAACTTCCTTGTAACTAGAGAAGTGATTAGTGGCCCCACTGTCAACCAACCAAATATCCCACGAATCTAGAGGAGATGAACTAATAAAGGTAGAAATAAGAATATCACAGCTTTCATTCACAACATTACTTTCAAACCTGGAGAATATTGACTTCTTTTGTGGACAACTATCTTCTTAATGATCACTTGGAGCATATTTTCTTCTTATTTCATCTCTTCCATTGCGATCATTACTTTGGTAATCTCTCCTTATTTGATCACTGAGCCTATTATTGTTGCGTCTATTATTATAGTATGGTCCATTGTTCTTCTCATGGAAATCTTAAGCATAGTGGCCTTTCTTTTCACAATTGTAGCATTCAATGTGAAATAATTCCTTCCTTCTATTTGGATTTCGAGGAGAAGGCTTTCTTGAATTTTATGGATCTCCTTTTTCTTTATTCTTTTTCTTATCATGAGTGATGAATGCATCATGATCTCCTTCTTCATGATTTTGAATCATTCCTCTTGATACCATCCCTAATTCTTCTTGAATTATATTTCCAATAATATCATCAAATGGTGTAAGGACATTCTAGTTTCTTATAGTAGCAATAAAGGTTTGTCAAATAGGAGGGAGACCTCTTAGAGTCACCATCATCAATTCCCTGTTAGGCATATATTCCCCAACTCTTTGCAAATAAGATCTAAGATGAGATATCCTCATTACGTAGGATTGCACAGATTAGCCTTTGTTCATCTTTGTGTCTTTGAGTTGGTATTTTCCATTCAAATTTTTGAATTCAAAAATTCCAACTATCTTATCATACATGTCCTTAGAATTCATTAAATTTCCAACATATGCAAGTAAATTATCTTGTAAACCATCAGCTATAACTTTCTTTTCTTTTAACTCACCTTTCTTGTACTTGTTCTTGGCAAGAAAAGAATCATTATCCAGAGGCTTTGGTACTTTTCCTTGAATGTATCATAAAACGTCAATGTTGTTAGCTATGATCTCAACCATGATTTTCAATGTAACAAAATTAGATGAGTCACCAAACTTCTCATTTTCCTTGAAGAAGGCAGACATCTTGACTTAACTAGATTGGCTCCTTCAACTTTCCCAAAGATGATTGGTTCAATGGTTGTCTCCTTTTGGGCTTGTCCTTCACCTTAGTTCTAATACTATGCTAAATTTTTAGATTCTTCTATGTTGTATCAATTACATTATCCCAATTCAATACTTCAATTAGCAATCTCTCCATTAAAAATTAGTCTTTCCAATCATTAACATTAATTGAGGATAGAACAATAAATGAAATGATAAAGGAGATAATCAACACACCAACAAAAGACACCAGGTTTGGTCAATGACCAGGGAAAAACCACACGAGGGGAATAACCATTTGAAATTCTTATTCTATTAGATTGTCATAAAATGTTCAATAGAGAGTATAATGATCCCAATACAATATCATCGAACAACCCAATAACATTCAAATATATGTTTCTAGCATCAAAATATCTCAGACGCAACTTTTCCTACCTGTAGTCAACTGTGATCAACAGTCAAATTTCAGTCAAAATTTCATCTTGCATGGAGGAAAATATGTGCGAGTGACTAAAGGCTTCCTGTTGCTCCCCTTGAGCCTGCAAGCTAGAGACTGTGGCTAAATTTTCCCTATGATGAGCCAATGACTATAACCCAAAAATCCTAAAATAGATGCAAGTCTAAGACCCTATAATTTCAGATTTTGTGAACTTATTTGTCGCCCCTACCTCAGACATGTGTGAACCAATCAATGAGTAAGAGAAGAAGAAGATGTTTGGTGGTCATCAAATGAGCTTGATCTCACTTCTATTTATAGCCTTCCAACGGTGACAAATTTACCATTAGGGTCGACCTGTCTAAATATGCATATGTGGGCTTTTCTTCATTAGTACATATTCTTGTTTCCAAATTTGATTATATTTAGGTCAATTTGTGTCCTTTAGAAAAGATAAATTCAATGAAATCATAATATCCATCAAATGAGCTGTACAAAGTCAAATTTGACCCTAGTTGCATAATTTAAAAACAAATTTGCTTGGGTGTATTTGATATGTTTGTTGTTTCAAATTTTTGGTATCACTCCCTTTTAATCTTGTCTAGGATTTCCAGCCTCTAGGGTTTGGTTTTGACCATTGTAGAACATTCACTCTTCTTGAGACATTGTGCTATAGTGCTAGCTTGTTGAAATTTCCCTCATATTTTTCACTTTTTGGCTTTCTTCTTGATTGCCTAAAGAGAGTTTGTTTGGCTTTTGATTCCAAGTTTTAACAATTTTTTAGTGTCTTGCGTTCTATTTTGGGGACTTTGTTATAGACATTTTTGGGCACTTCAACCCCAATCACAAATGTCCATAAACTGAGTGCTCTTAAGTCCCTAAAAGGGTTGCTTCACTACCTAAAGGAACAAGGCCAACTGATTACATCATCTCCCAGAAGTTCTCCACTGAAAATTGCTCATAAATGGTCAAAACTGGACCATACTAAAAGCTCCATGCAGGGGGTGCGATGCATATCACCTTCCCAATGTACAGGGTGAGATGCATACTATTTTACTCCTTTGTAGGATGCGATGGTCGGGAATGGACAAATGGCAGGGACCAAAATGCGAGGTGGAAGATCATGGAATCTTCCAGAAGCTTCCCCTCTTACACTTGCCACTCCATTTTCGACCAGGGATGAGTAAGAGATCTTCATTCTCCAAGTGGAAGCAAGAACTATTAGAGAGAAGAGACTAATCAAGATCCCAAAAGATGACTCAGCTCTCTGTAATCATCTATATATGGATCCCTCATCACAAAGATCCAAAGGCTAGAATTTTATAATCTATAGAGAAGTGTTGTCAGTATTCTTGTGTACATTCACAATGTTGGGTGATTTTGCTTTGCTTGAGGTGAAAGAAGGGCTTCTTAGCTGGAGGACGATGTTGGGTCAAAGCCGCTCATGGTTGTAATCCTCTTGCTACTTTTATCTTAATAAAGCTATTCTTGTTTCCTTCCATATCCTGGTGTATTTGTTTATATGTACTTGTATATGGTTAATGTACATCTGATCCTACATTATTTGTGAATTTAGATCCTTGTTTCTTGCATAGTAGTATGCTGCTGTGATTCCACAGGTCCTTTTGAAGCTGAGCAGACAAAGAAGAAGCAACAAAAACTCTATCAAGAAGGAGAGGAAATTGAGCGCAAGACTCAGGTTGGCCCTCTTGGTTCTCCTCTCATCTATTTTCATAAAAGTAATCAATAGTAGACTTTGATTGTTTGTTTCTAAGATAGGCACCCATCTTAGTGGGAATAGCAGCATCCGTGTGGACACTATTCCCATATAATAAAATGGCGACTCCGCTGGGGAGCGACTAGATTACTTGTTAGCCTATCTATCCTTGTTTATTTTATAAACATACAGACGGAGCCTGAAGTAAAGCCAGCTATCCTTCGAACTGCATTCATCATACGAATTCAAAGTAAATCAATGTTGCTTCAGTTAATCTCCAGGTTTTTGTTTATAAATTAAACAATAGATCTGCAAGCGATCTAATTGCCCTAAGTAGTGGCTTTGGTAACCTCTAAAATCACCCGTGTGTTTTTACATACATTGATCTGTACTTATTCAGCTTAAACACCTGAACTAAACTACAAACTATGAGTGAAGTCTCATTTAGAATCTCGCACTGTAACCATCGCACCCTACCTTCAAGGTAGCCTGTATGCATCGCACTTCCCGAATGAAGTAACTGCGTTGCATATTGAGTTCACTATGTAACAGGTTCGATGGTCAGGGAGAACTGATTTTACCCTCCGACTGTGGATTATTCTCACTTTTTTCAGTCTTATTCAAGAGTTTTTGTTGTCTGTAATCAGCGTGCTTCTGTGAATACTCCCTTCTCTTGCATTATTCCGCCTCCTTAGTGCAAAGAACTATAAACGTTTTTTATGTATTGTGTGTCGTTTTAGTTCTCTTTTGCAAAAAATAACATAGTCAAACTGTCATCTCTAGATCTGAAAGTGTCATAGCTATCGTTTTCAGTTTTAGAAAGCAATCACATTGTTTTAGATAATTGATTATATGGTTATCATTGCATAAGACTTGATTTACTAGTTTTAAAGTGTCGAAAAGCAATTTCCATTTCAAAATCGCAAAGTGTCTCTCTCATTTTCACTTCATTTTGAAAAAGAAAGTTTGTTGAGTACAGTCGCTTTAAAAGTATTTCAATTTTGCACATAGTTTTCTTAGTGTCATTTACACATTAAGGGAACTGAAAAACAATACATGCATGTGCATTTGCATCTTGAATGCTTGGCTTGATTTAGGACTGTGCATATTAGTGTGTGCTCTGTGCTTTGTGAAGAAAAGATGCTTGACTTTCTTCCCCTTAGTAGCTAGGATTTTCATTGCTGAAAGAAGATAAAACGTCTGTTTATCATCTTAGACTGCATTTAGGAATTATAGATACATCACGTGGTGAACCTGAAAGGCAAACTGCTAAGCAAGATCAACTTAAAATAAATCTCAATGAATCTAACAACGCTTTGGAACTTAACACAACATCTAGAGGTCTAGGCTAGAGATGTATTCCGGTGTCGTAAAGCCTGGTAACTGTTGCTTTCAGTGTTGGTTGGGTGATTCCTCCACTCTGAGACGATAAGTTCCAATACGGACTTGTGCTCCCATGTACCGTCGCGTATATATTGGGAGACCACTATAGGCTGCATCCTTTATCCTTAGGAAGCCGTGTCTGCTACCCTATCGATCGTAATGCACCGAAGACAGCATTCAGGAAGACTGATTGCCGTACCGTAAAAAGTATTCTGCAATTTTACGATTGGTTTGGTAATCCTCTCTACCTAGATCTCCAGAGAAGTCCATTTTTCTCCTTTTCAGACTCCTTAAAGGAAAAGGTCCTCTGAGCGCTTGTTACTTCACGCTCAATAAAAATTGAAGGCGACTAGAGTCATCTTTTGTTTTTTCTCGACTCTTTAAAATGAAAAAACAAGTTGTGTCCAAGCATCTAAATTTTTTATTTTAAATCGGAATAACGTCACAAATTCCCCCGTTGATCTTCAGGTTGAGAAAATGGAGTCTACCAACCAAGGATTTCCCCGTGAAGGAAATCCTAGTCCCTTCCTATCTTGGG
>APFE031697985.1:52740-151999 GCA_000404065.3 Pinus taeda | reverse complement strand
ATAAAAATTAAAGGCGACTAGAGTCATATTTTGTTTTTTCTCGACTCTTTAAAATTGAAAAAACAAGTTGTGTCCAAGTGTCTAAAAATTTATTTTAAATCGGAATAACGTCACAAATTCCCCTATTGATCTTCAGGTTGAGAAGATGGAGTCTACCAACCAAGGGTTTCCCCGTGAAGGAAATCCTAGTCCCTTCCTATCTTGGGGAGATGTTGGTCCACCCCATATGGCCACTTTGTCACTTCCAGGATTGAAAATTGGTTTGCCAGTCTGGCTCTTCTCTACCTCTGTCATTCATAATCCCACAATTCTTGAACAGTCTAACCAGCAACTAGACGACACTAGAGTTGCTTCCCAACCTTCTACTTCATCTGATTCTCTTTCTCCTCCTTCCTCTTTGCTTGAGAAAGCCGATAAAGCTAAAATTCAAGTAACTGAGAAGAAGAAGAAGCAGAAAGAGAAAAAGGAAAAGAAGAAAAAGGAACCAAAATTGAAAGGGAACAACCAAGTATCGTCTAGCAAAAATCCACACACTGCACAGTCGAAACCTAAATCTCCTTACATCATTTGCAATGGAGACCACTATCACCGAGATTGTCCCTGCATCCCTCGGATCTTAAGGGACTGGTCTCCTCGTTTGCACCACCCAGTAGCATCAACCTCTGGCAACCAGTGAAAGTGAAGCACATGGACAAAGAAGGAATCCTAGAATTCCTTGTAAGTTGTGTGAAGGCGATCACACCGTCCACCATTGTCCCTTCCTTCAAGAGGCTAAAAGAGTTTTAGATAATCATTCGGTTTCACCGTTACGACTTCCTCCTGGATATCAAAAACTCTTGCCGAGTCCTCCACCGGTTGAAAATCTAGCTGGCCCATCCTTGTGGTCAGCCAAAGCACCTATCGTTGAAAATGAACCTTCGGAATCCATACCAGACAAAAGTAAAAGGGTCAATACGACAGTTGACCCAGTATTTCCTTCGGAATGTTCATCCTCGAACGATATCGTCATTGAAGAGAAAGAGAGCGACACCGTTCAAATTCTTTTCATCAACACCGACTCCGATGAGCTTGGGGGAAATCCTCCCGTTCCTTTACCACAGGAAGGAAGTTCATCAGAGTCCTACCCGGCCGTCTATTCGGTCCCACCACCAAGCAACCTAGTGGTTTCCTTCGACTGGAACCTACTAGGCAGAACCCGTTTACCAGCCAGTGTACCATTCAGAATTATTGTACAAGCTTACAGAATCGTCATGGTTGGTACCATCATCAATGAAGGGGCTTCTGTCAGTATCCTTTGCTCAACTGCTTGGAAAGTGCTTGGTTCGCCACCGCTTTTTCCTGAAATGAGAAATCTAATAGGCTTCGACAAAGGAACCAGTCAACCTTTAGGGATCCTTCCAAATGTGCCCATTACTTTGAGAAGGAAAATTGTTCACATGAACGTTATGGTAGTTCAAGGACCTTTATATTACAGTCTACTCCTTGGATGTGACTATATTTATTGCATCGGAGCCATTACCTCCTCACTCTTTAGAGTAATGTGTTTTCCGCACGAAGGCAGAATGGTCAAGCTCGTAGACCAAATTTCATTCCGCAGTTCACACATCACAATAGTCAAATGCCATCCCTGAATGGTCTTTTCACGCAAGAAATGTCTCAACGGTCTCCAGTCCGTCCACCTGATGAGCGCGAGTGATTCGGGAAGATGTGACTGAAACCCAGGGGGCATGCACCCTGGTCTTCTTTGGCAAGAAATCTCTAGGTATAGGGTAGGTTTCGGTGAAGGATATATGACTAGTCTGATACCCGTCCATCTAGGAAAAGGGAATTAGACCGGATAAGATACCTCTGTTAGAAGGTAGGCCTTTCTCGACAAAACGAATATTTTGTCTGCAAATTGAGGGGTAACCTAGAAACTCTACTGCGCTATACTTGGGGGCATGCAAACCTTTCCACATGCAAGTGAAGAGCGGCTATTTATTTTTTAAATTTGTAGGACCTCTTACCCTTTAAAACCATAAGGCTAGTCGTTTCCTAACTTGCATAAAGAAAGTATCCATGGCAAAGCTTTAGAGATGTAAGCCACTTCAAAATAGCATCTCAAAATGAGACATTTTCATCATACGACTAGCGAGCAATGTTGTCGCAGAGTTGAAGCTCGTTAAAAAATAAACTCTCCACGAGCAGTTTTAGCGCATAGCTGATGCTCGCTAAAAAATAAACATAAGTCATGAGCAAGTGTTTCTCCCTGCGTTTAAGCTCATTAAAAAATGAAAAGGGAAATAACCATCGTGAATGTCTTATCGCCAGCTTTTGAGCCTTGGTCGTGTTCTCACCATCACCTCCACTCTATTTTTAGCCGATCATTCACCCCCATATGATTGCTTACCCCTTCGAGGAACATCTACGAAGAGTGACTCTTCTAGCCATCCTTGTAACACTGTCGTGATTGGAAAATTCCAAACCTTACCTGGAATCAGCTGCTACCCGAAACCATCACTCGTTCCTCGAATACGAATCTTCTTTAAGCACTTTTCACCTGACTCGTAAAATATGAAAATATTGTCGAGCGATTGGCCTCTCTGGCTCATTAAAAGGCATCAGAAGTGCTATCCCTCATCTAGATTTTAATCTTTTTGGACCTGAGGGATTATTGCACAAAAAGTTCGAGTGCTTGTCTTGTTCGGCTCATTAAAACTATCGAAAATTCATCCCTTTTGTATTATTTTATGCGTTTTCAGACTTAAGGGATTATACAACGAAAAAGAATCTTCGGAGTCTTCTTTCTATTTCTTTCAGACTCTCTAAAATTGAAAGAGACCGAGTTATCTTTGTCATTAAACTCATTAAACTAAATAGCGACAACTCGTCCAAATGGACGAGAACGAGTTTCACTGTCGCTAGGCTCGCTAAAATATAGTGACAGGTTCGCCCGAAGGGCGAATTATAGCACAAGCATATGTTATCCTCCTCAATCTTAACAAAAATAAAGAGGTACTGGTCAGCAATGACTGGGGAAAATTGGGAAGAAAACTTGAAGAAACTTTATTGGTAGCAAGTCGCTCTTGAACATGACACTTTCCTTCCGCATTCATGCCAGGTTGGGTTGTTCCATTCACTGGTCATCACCATTGGTCCGTCACACCATCCATCTTTGGGACGCTACCAATCCATCATCAGTGTCGCTGATATGTTCAAGATAGGTCATTCAGACAATTCGCCTGTGTCTCACCCACTGCAATACATTCATGCTCCATTCCTTCATGACTGCCAACCTGAGCCCTGTATCGTCAGATTGTTTTCACCTCCAAAATCATTTGCTTCGTTCCGTGTCATTGATGTTGGATGCATTAAGGCCCTCCTACGACGGGTCACTTCTTGTCGACATCAACTCATTATCCAAGAAGTCGACTTAGGAACAACCCTTTCAGTACTTTGAAGCTTGCATGCCTCAATGGAAAGTTTCTCACTTTCGGCGACAGGTTTACATCAATGGCCTTTGACCGAGAGAATTTACGTGGTGTTCGATGCCAAGTCCTTTTTCAAACCACGTGAATTGTACTGTAGTACCTTGAGGGTCAGTTTTCATTATTGGTGATTCCTCTTGCGCCTGTTAACAAGTTACATCATTGGCTGGTAATCAGGCGATGTCTTTCCATGTTCGACTCCAGAACATTTTTCACATGGATCGACTTGTACTCCGAGTGAAGATTGAACGATTTTTGAAGACCCTGGATCTAGTTTCATCCATCAAGGCTGCGATATATTCAGGTATATAAATACATCAAATGTACATCATTGCCGAACAAATGATCATCCAAATCAAAGGATGATGAGTCCAAATCATCAGTCTGCCACACAGACGATTGTCTGTCCTCTGTACATGAAAATGAATTTATAAAACTGAGCATGGGAATGCCCGCCTCAGCTAGATCATGAAAAAATGTTGTCAAAATAATGTATTGTATTGTCTCTTATTATAGGTCGCTTCCCAGCTCGAAAAAACTTTGGATCCTCATAGTAAAGCATTTCACCTGACATAAAAAAGATTAACGACCTCATGCTTTAGGGGGCAACTGTTATAGACATTTTTGGGCACTTCAACCCCAATCATAAATTTCCATAAACTGAAGGCTCCTATGTCCCTAAAAGTGTTGCTTCATTGCCTAAAGGAACAAGGTCAGTTGATTACATCATCTCCCAGAAGTTCTCCACTAAAAACTGCTCATAAATGGTCAAAACTAGACCATACTGAAACCCCAATGTAGAGGGTGCGATGCATATCACTTCCCAGTGTATAGGGTGCGATGCATACTGAATGGCTCCTCTGTAGGGTGCGATGGTCAGGAATGGACAAATGGCAGGGAAAAAATGCGAGGTGGAAGATCATGGAATCTTCCAGAAGCTTCCCCTCTGACACTTGCCTTTCTATTTTCGACCAGGGATGAGTAAGAGATCATCATTCTCCAAGTAGAAGTGGGAACTATCAGAGAGAGGACACTAATCAAGACCCTAGAAGATGACTCACCTCCCTATAATCATCTATATATGGATCCCTCATCACAGAGATCCAGAAGCTGGAATTTTGTACCTTATAGAGAAGTGTTGTTGGTTTTCTGGTGTAATTTCATAGTGTTGGGTGATCTAAGCTTTACTTGAGGTGAAGAAGGTCCTTCTTGCTGGGTCAGAACATATGGTTGTAATCCTCTTGCTACTTTTCATCTTAATAAAGCTATTCAAGTTTTCCTCCCTATTCTTGTATGTTTCATTATATATGCATTTGTATGGTTAACACACATCTGGTCCTATGTTATTTATGAATATAGATCTTTGTTCTTCTACAGTAGTATGTTGCTATGATTCCACAGGTGCTCTTTGAAGCTGGGAAGACAAAGCAGAAGCGGCAAGGCTCTATCAGGAAGGAGAGGAAATCAAGCACAAGACTAAGTTTGGTCACCTTTGTTCCACTCCTATCTATTTTCATAAAGGAAAGCGAAAGCAGACTTTACTTGTTTGTTTCTACGATATTCACCAATCTTAGTGGAAATAGCAGCATCCGAGTGGACACTATTCCCGGTAACAGATGGATCTTCACCCAAATTTCCATTGAATTTAGGAATATTTGACGGAATTTTATGAGGAATCGCCAGCCACCAAGGGGCATAAGCAATTGGATCATTTGTTAGCCTATTCAGATCTGGTAATTCTAAAGTTGCTATGAAGGGCAACTGTTGATTCAGGTTTGGCGAAGCATACCCAGGATAAGATGGGATCGCTTGAGCAGTGGGTCTTTGCATACCAGCATAATGTATATGATGATGATAAATTTGATAAGGTTGATGGGCATAACCATTATGATATGATTGATGGTGACCATTTTGAATATACATCTGCCCATTACCAGCAAAGCTTTGTTGCTCAGGTCCTCGGTAAGCTTGTTGGAATTGTGGTTGTTGATATTGTACCAACCATGGTTGTGAAGCCATTTGTTGTTGTCCAATACTGGTTGTCTAACCAAGATGAGGGGTAATAGTACCCGTTTGAGCTTGAGTCGCTCTAGTTAAGGAGCCACTAATTGGCGATTGTGGTTGTGTTGTGGAGACAAGAGGCTGTTGTATTATGACCTGAGAAACTTGAGGTTGGCATACAACAGGCAATGCTTGTACTTGTGACACCATCACAATAGCCGATGTAGTGGGGACATTCGACATAGGTAGACTCAGTTGCATTGAATATACAACTATTGGTTGTTGAGGTAGTATTGGTACCCAACCACTGGATGTGATTCTAGCTTGACCCGAATTCTGTTGTGAACTCTCATATGGTTTTTCTCCTAGAGGGAACAATGAAAGGGCACACTACCCCCCATATGGTGAACATCCAAATGTTCAAAGGAAAGATTGGCCTCTAGAGACTGGATTGCCCAAATTGATACTGTTGCGAAGGATCAATTTGTTGAGACTCAACATAAGAAATTCCAGATATTATTCAGGATGAACAAACGTGAACAAACCATACTGTCAAAACAGTCCCTCGGTGGACATCACCTAGCAGTTGAGAGCTAGTTGGGACAGATGGTACAATAGCGAACATTGTCGGAGTGGTGGCAGGAGGTTCTGCTACTGCTGTGTCGGATGATAAAATCCTAGATGTTGATGTTTGTTCAGACATATTGAGTCTATCCAAAAGACTTCCTAACGATTCTACAGGAACTTGCGATGAAGGGAGACTAACTTTTGAAGTAGAAGGATATAGGTGGATCCTAGTTCCAAAATGCAATGGAGTACTAGATGGACGATTCTCCATAATCTATTCTATCGAAATCATTCCAGGTGGAAGAGGTAGACCGTCAGGTCCATAAAATATTTCTAGTGCCGAAGAAGGTGTAGACTCTGCAGCGACAGATGTTGGAGGGGTGACACCTTTTGAATCAGCTCTAGATGAAGCCGGTTCGGGAATAGAAGTGTTCACCGGTACACTAGGATAAGTTCTAATGTCCTCTTGTAACTTCAGAACTTCTTCTGTAGAGGCAGGGATACCATAAATAGTTGGAGTAAGTGGAGTCTCTGAGGATGTCGAAACACAAGTTTTGAACAAACCAGGAGACTTTGACCCAATTAAACAAGTTCGCTTGGCCCGGAATGGTTTCGTTTCTGGAGTCAAAGACAGTTGACTCATTAGTCTCCATGAATGACAGGGTTTTGATTGAATTTCTTCCACAATTGAAGATTACTTGATCAAATCAAAACAAAAAGGGAAAATTTATTCTGAATTAAATGAACTTTATGATGCTTTCACACAACTCGCTTTTTCAGTTTTTAAGAGTCGAGAAAAAGCTAAAGATGATTCTAGTCACCTTCGATTTTTAATGAGCCTGAGGTGACAAGTGCTCAGATGGACCTTTTCTGTTAATGAGTTTGAAAAGGAATGAAAGTGACTACTCTGGAAATCTAGAGAGAGGGATTACCAAACCAATCGCAAAATTGCAGAATACTTTTTTATGGTACGACAATCAATCTTCCTGAATGCTGTGTTCAGTGCATTGCAATTGATAGGGCAGTAGACACGACTTCCTAAGGATAAAGGATATAGCCTATTGTGGTCTCCCAATATATACTCAATGGTACATGGGAGCACAAGTCCATACTGGCACTTATTGTCTCAAAGAGGAGGAATCACCCAACCTACGATGAAAGTGATAGCTACTAGGCTTTACAACGCAGGAATACGTCTCTAGCCTAGACTTCTAAATGTTGTGCATTAGGTTCCAAAGCATTTTTATGTTCACTGAAATTTATTTTACAGTTGATCTTTCTTAAGAATTATGCCTTTAAGGTTCACCATGTGATGTGGATATACAACTCCTAAATATGCAATCTAAGATGATAAATAGATGTTCACTTTATTTTTGTAATGAAAACCCTAGCTACTAAGGAAAGACAAGTAAAATCCTTTCAACATAGAGCAGAGAGCACACACTAAAATGCATTGTCCTAAATCAATCTCCACAAGCAGTCTAAATGCAAATGCACATGCATGTATTTATTTTCCGCTTTCTTAATGTGTGAATGACAAAAAGAATGCTAAGTACAAATCTGAATTATCTTTTCAAAGCGACAGTACTAACAATTTTCTTTTCAAAAGACGAAAGGAAGACAAGGACGAAACTTTTCAATTTTGAATTGAAAACTGCTTTCGACACTTGAAATACCATTAATTCAAATCGAATAAAAGAGTAATTGTGTAATCGACCATCAAAAAGAGGAGGATTCTTTTCTTTGACTGAAAACGACACTTGCGACACTTTCAAATCAAAAGACGATAGTTCAATTAAGCTACTATTTGTAAAGGAGAACTGTAAATGGAAAAAAATACATAAAAACATTCACAATTCTTTGTACAATGGAGGCTGAATAATGCAAAGGAAGGGAGTTTCAACAGTGGTATATTGATCACAGACAGCAAAACTCCTGAATAAAGCTAAAGAAAATGAAGAAAAACCAAAATCTGGAGGCAGAAACAGTCTTATCTGATCATCGCACCTGTAGCACAGGGAAACAGCGATGCATCTCCCCTACAACACGTGGGAGGTGTGATGCATCCAAACTATCAAAAGGAGACAGTGCGATGGTCCAGGGATGATATTGGGCTTGGTTTTTGGTCATAGTTCGCAGCTTAGTTCAGGGATTTAGGCTGAGCTAATGATAGTCAGTAAATACAAAACATAGGGGCTGATCTAATGAGGTTACTTGAGCCACCACCAGGGCACTTAGGATGTTTTCATGTCAGATGTTTGATTCATAAACTAACCCAGATATTGATTGAAGAAACATTTATCTACTTTGCAATTGCATAGCAAAAGTAGTTCGAAAGCTAGCTGGCATAACTTCAGGCTCCGTCTGTAGTTTATAAAGTAAACAAACTAGAAACAAGCAAACAAGCTATTTGCTCCCCAGCGGAGTCGCCATTTTTTTATCAGGAAAACTAGTGTCCATTTAGAGCTGCTAGTCCCCACTAAGACATGTAACTATATTAGAAACAAACAAACTAAAGCTACTTGCATTTTCCTTTATGAGAAATAGATGAGAGAGAAGCAGAGAATACCAACCTCAGTCTTCCACTTGGCTCCCTGCTTGTTTCCTCTTCCCTTTGACAGATCTTTGCCACTCCTTCCTTGCTTGTCCCACTTCAAAGAACACCTATAAAGTCAAAGCAACATAATACCATCAAAGCATAGAGATCTATAATCATAAACAATATAGGATTAGATATATATTGACGATACAAATGCATATATCAATTCAATATTCAAAGACATACAAGAATATGGAGGAAAACTCAAATAGCTTTATTGATAGAAGTAGTAGAAGAGAGGATTACAACCCATTGATCTGACCCAACACCATCCTCCTAGCATGAAAGCCCTTCTTCACCTCATGAAAAGCTATATCACCCACTATGATGTTCCACAAAGAAACAAACAAACAACTTCCTTACAAGAGCAAAATCCAGCTCTGGAACCTTTAGATGAGGGAACCATTATAATGTGTGCAGGTGGGTGGTCAGCTTTGGTTTTTGATTAGTGTCATTCTCTAATAGTTCTCAATTCCACGGGGTTCATGATCTCTTACTCATCCCTGCGAATTCAAACAGCCAGTGTCACAGGAGAAGTTTCGGAAGATCCCATGATCATCCAACTTGAAATTGTCTCTGCATTTGCTCTCTCGCCATTCCACCCATAGAAGGTATTCAGTATGCATCGCACCATCTGCATAGCGGGATGCATCGCACTTTGACCATGGAGCAGGTGAGATGGTCCAATTTTGACCAGTTCTGAGCAGTTTTTCATGGAGAACTTCTAGGAGATGATGTAATTAGCTGACCTTGTTCCTTTAGGGTATGAAACAAAAATTTTAGGTACTTAGAATTCCTTGGTTTATGGACATATAAGATTGGGGTTGCAGTGCCCAAATATGCCTATAACAACTAGTGAAAGTGAAAGAGTAGTTTACATATTTTACATTTTGCATTTGAAAAGTCAAGGAGATATGTTTTGATGCATTTTGCTTGATTGATGCATTATTTGGTTGTCTCTCTTCCCTCATTAGTTTAGCCTTCATCAGATAGAAATCTTTCATTTTTCTCATTTAGTTGCATCATAGGAATTTAAGTGACATCGTTGAGCCATAAAATTGAAACCTAGTTAAAGATAAACTTAAATTTTACCTCAATGTAAGGAGAATTTATAACCTAATGCAAATATCTAGAGGCCTAGGCTAGAGACATGTTCTAGCATCTTTAAACATAGAAAATTTCATTAACTACTTGCATTGTATCCCAGGGGTGAAATCCCATTCTAGTACGAAAGTATATCGAAGGTTCTCTAGTACTTTTGGGTATATAGGAGGCACTTCATTATGGCAAGTATATGTGAATACTCTCACCGAATGGTTCTGCATTAGACATCACTAACATGGAAATTCAGGGAGATTGGCTGTTGTACGTCAAGTCTTTGGTTTTGGCTAAGGTGTATATTGCAGTTCACGGATACTTGGTAAACCCTCTTGCCTAGTATAACCATTTTTTATTTATTTTTTGTTTTAAGTTATAAAAATTAACTGCCAACAATAACATGTCAAACCCATGCAGTTGTTTCTTAACCTCATATTGAGTAATTCCTTATAAAATTCAATTTTAAAACCCTCAACGAAATCATCTCTTCTCCTTTTTCTTTCGAGAGAAATTCGTCGCAGTTGAACCATTACGTTCACCTCACCATTCCCCTTCATCATCTAATACTGAAGGGTCATCAAAAGGAGCTTTTCTTGAACTTTCACAGTCACTTGAAGCCCTAGGATTTGAACTTGAAATTGTCCCAAGTATCTAACCCCTTGCTTCTCGTCCCCCACCTTGAGACTCATCATCATCTTAGAAATTTGATCTAGAAACCCCTGAGAGTCCACAAAGGTTTGTTTTATATCCTCTGAATCCACTTTTTGATCCGTTGGTGGTATCTCCTCAACAACCTTATAGTCCATATGGTACTCCTAGTGTAACTTTGGAGTTATTCCCATCATCTTGGATTCCCCCTCACCAATTTTTTCCACCCATGGCTTCAAAATGTGAGTTTCCAACCTCTCTTCGATGTCCTCCAGAAGTCTCAGCTACTCACACTCCTAGTGTTGATAATGATTATGAATATGAATTTATGCCAAATGGTTTTCCTTATGTAGGAAGAGTTCCATCTCAATAACCTCTTAAGAACAGTGGACCTATGCTTCCACATAGTTATATGAAAATGTCTCAACTGGTTTCAGGAACTCCTAGTGCTTCTTCGTTATACCAAAATCCCATTTTGTCATCGAACTCTATGCCTACTTCTAGTCCATTTATTGCTAACATGACCTCTCACATCCCTGTGCAAACTCCTATTACTTCAGTTTTGATTCAACTGACTATTCTGACACAACCGTTACCTTCGTTTCAACCTAGAATCCCTGTGCAACCGATAGTTTCAGTTTATATGTTTGTCAGTTCCTCAATTCCCCCATCAAGTGGAAAAAATGTGCCACCACCTCATTCGTAGCATGGGGGAAATTTCCAAATATCCCTTTTGTCTCAAGTGGAACCAATGTGAGTGGATCACAACCTCACATGGTTGGAGTGAGTCAACCTGTTAGTGGTATTCCTAATCCCGCTAAATCATCTATTCTAGATGGAGCAAGTAATATCCAATATCAAACCCCGTATTCGACCCAGATACTCCACCAATAGTCTTATGTTCCATATGGTTCAAAATCACTTCAAAATCCATCTTATATTCCACAAGTAGGCCCTTATATGCAACTTGGTCAAAATCGCATTTTCGGTGCATATGGATAATTCGCAATTGGAACATATCAGTACCAACAAGGAATTCCTCAAGGAAATGATCAAAAACCTTTACAACAATAGGGGAAACCTTTGCAGCTATATCAAAAACCTTTGCATCAACAAGGGAAGTTTTTCCAACAACCAAATCAACCCTTGTATCCGTAAGGACAACCATTGTAGTAGCAAGGTCATCCCTTGTAGCAACAAAACCAACCTTCATATCCACAAGGTCAACCCTTGCAGCCATAAGGGCCAACAACTTTATTACCAGGGTCAAAATTTGCATTAGTAACCTTATAATCCATATGCCGTGCAAAATGTTTATCCACCTTATGGTTCTCAATGGCTTATGGTCGGAAAATATTAAACTTACCCTGGATAAAACCCACCTTTGTGGGGGCATAATCCACCTTATGGTTAGGTTACCCCTTAGTGGGGGGGAAATAAAGTTCCATATGGTCAAAATATGCCATTTTGGGGACAAAACCCATACCAACAAGGATGGAATCTGTAAACTGGGCCTTATTAAAGGCCTTACATGCCTTTCAACCCACAATTTCTGTTTCAAGGCTTACTAATGATCCAATACTTCATTCACGTTATTGGCCTCCATTTCCCACTAAGATTCCTATCGATTGCCCAAAATTTGAAGGAAAATCTGAAGAAGACCCACAAGCCCATGTTATGACTTACCACTTATGGTGTTCTTCCAATTCCTACGTTGACGAATCTATTTGTCTTCGTCTCTTTCAATGAACCTTGATAGGTGCTACCACAAAGTGGTACATCGAGTTACCTCGAGGTACCTATTCAGACTTCAATTATTTGGCTATGGCCTTACTAACTCACTTCCAGTTACTATTTCATTATGAAACTAGCACCCATTTTCTTACATCTATGAAACAAGATACCACTACCCACATCTCCAATCATATCCATGAATGGAGACGTCAATGTTGCCTCATCAAGTTTGAAATACTTGATGAGTTGTTAACTGAATGGTTTGCCAAATCATTTGTCAAAAAATTTGTTGTAGACATAGCAATGTGGGGTTGTGTTACTGAAGACCAAACCATTTCCCGTGACCAATATTTAGATTTGGTATATTCTCAATCTGGCATGTTATATAAGATCTTGCCTGATGCTTGAGGCCATCTTCAGACCCAACATCTTCTAAGTCTCCAGATGTACCACATATTGATGGTATTATTGGATCAGTGTCTCAAACCTCCAATAAATCTTCTTCAAAGCAAAAATCTGTTTTGAATACTACATCCAATCCTCCTTCGAAATCCTCTTTGAATCCTGGTAAAACCTCCGAGGTTAATTCCATTCAGTCTGCAACGGTAGACAAAAACTCTAAAGGTAAAAAAAAGGGTAAAGGAAAAGCAAAATCTGATACCCCAAAACAGGATCCTCCTAAGTCATTTGCTAATGATGTCTCCAAACATAAGCCTAATTATCCTTGCCTCATTTGTGAGGAAGATCACTATACCAAGGATTGTCCCCATCGTGTGGATGTTAGTCGCTTATTAAAAGGTGCTCAAGGGACACTGGATGTACTGAAAGATCCATTTCCATCGCAATAGACTCAATTGGTAGAACAACCACAATCCTCTACCTCTTTAGGTTCTTAGGTTTACATGAGTGGCACAGTGCCTATTTCTGGTGCCACCTAGTCGAAAGATTATTAAACTCCTCAAACTTAGACAGTGGGAAAATAAGCCATTGATGCACCTTATACTTGTACTCCACCTAATTCTGGTCCTCTTCATACAAAGAGACATAATAATGAATCTGTCATCTGATCATGTCCTATAGGTGTGCATTGGAAGTCATCCTATAATCTAAACGCTAGAGATGCTTAATGTTATGGTATTGTTGAAGATCTAGCTCAAGCACCTTTAGCGATGTCTTCCTTGGAAGTTCTCCAAACTTGTCCAATGCAATGGAAATCATTATTGTATTCTATAGGAGAAATCGATTCTACAGATTCAAATTTGATCACTTTTAATATGGAAAACCATGTTCCTCGTCTTCCCCATAATATTGCATTTTTAATTCAAGTCATTATCAAAGGGAAGATGATTCATCAGACTCTCATTGATGAGGGTGCTTCTACTTGCATCTTGTCTATTTCATTTTGGAAACCCATTGGCTCTCCACCTCTCAATTAGTCTCTAAATACCTTAGAAGCCTTTGATGGTAGAGGATCCCATCCTTATCGTACTCTCACAAGTTTGCCGATCATAGTGGAAGGGAAAACTGTTGAATTAGAAGTAGATGTCATAGCTGGAAATATGAATTATAACCATATGCTTGGATGAAATTGGACTCATTCCATGTTCTGTGTGGTTTCCTCTTTGTTTTGTGTGCTTTGTTTTCCTCATGAAGTGAAAATTGTCACCGTTGATCAATTTCCATTTTTTTCTTCTGGTGCTTCAAATGGCAATGTCCCATATCTGGCAAATACCGATATTCTCTATGAGAGTGTGGAGGCAGGTATTTTCAAATATTCTTCTTTAATGAGAACTTTTTCTCTCCCACCTCTGCATGTCACTTCGGTCAACACGATCTCAACCTCATGTGATCCATGGATTATCCCTACTCCGGATTAGGTTGCTTCTTTTGGAGATTCTATGCCACTAAGTCCTTTAGAACAAGCTTATCAAGAAGTTATTTTGGCTTTAGCGACTGTTTTTGAAAGTCATACTGCTCTTAGTATGCACATGGACACATATTCACAATCTCCTTGGCTTGGTTCTTGGGATTCTCCAGATCCCTTGAACGAGATATTTCCCACCGACGAGAGTATTGTTGAGGTTGTGTCTCTTAATGAAACTCCCTAGAATGATGCTCATCGTCGTTCCTCATTTCTTCCAATTCTTAGTGATATTTCTTCGTGTTTTGAGACTTTTGTTTTTCATAACCCGATGCATCCACTTCAAACACTTGTTTTGGTGCATGAAGTTCTATCCGAGGGTAATATGGGAAATATTACCGCTACCATGCCAATCAACATTTCCATTAAACCCAGAATCGTCGAAAACATCCACATGGGGGTTTCTTGTTCTCTGGAAAAGATCAGGGTTTACAATGACCTTTTTAAAGAGTTTTGAAATGTCTTCGCTTGGTTGTATGAGGAAATGTCTGATTTTGAACCAGCTATAGTGGTGCACAAAATAACCACATATCCTAATGCGAAGCCCGTTTGTTAACATCTTTGTTGGGTGCATCCTAGAAAGGCCACTGTTATTAAAGGAGAAGTTGAAAAACTTCTAAAAGCTGGTTTTATTTACCCATTCCCATTGACAGACAGTGTTTCCAATAATGCACTCGTCACTAAAAAGTAGGGAACAATTGAGTTTTTGTTTATTACTGTGATATCAACTGTGAATTTCCTAAAGACAATTGCCCCCCTCCCTTTATTGATCAGATCATCAATGAGTGCGCTAGGAGTGAAATATTTTATTTTATGGATGGTTTTTCTGGTTATAACCAGATTAAAATATTACCCGATGATCAACACAAGACTGCTTTCGTCGGTCCATGGGAGAATTTTTCTTATAAAAAGATCCCTTTCAGTCTGAAAAATGCTAGTGTTACCTTCTAGAGAGCGATGGCATATGCCTTTCACAATATTAAACACATCATTCAACCTTATTTAGATGAATTACCATCTCATTCTTCTAAGTATCGCGACCATCTGGACCACCTTCAAGAAATATTTCTACGTTGTAGATACTATAATATCCATCTCAATCCACATAAATGTGTCTTCTGTATCGAATCTGGTCGCCTCTTGGGTTTTGTTGTGTCCAAAGAAGGCATTAGAATAGATCCTCTGAAAGTAGAGGATATTGTAAATCTACCCCCTCCTTCATCCCTGCACCAATTTCAAAGCTTGTAAGGGAAGGCCAATTTTCTTTGTCGTTTGTCCTGAATTATGCTGAGCATGCCAATGGATTTACTTGCTTACTTAAAAATGGGATACCATTAATTTGGGATAAAAATATTTCAATTCTCTAAAATAAACACTCATTAGTGCTCCTTTATTGCATCCCCCTGATTACCACCGCGATTATTTCTTATACTTGGACACAAATGACAATACCATTGCCATGGTACTTGTCCAAGATGATGATGATGGAAATGAACACGTGTTTTATTATTTGATTCAAAATCTTATTGACACAAAAACTTGATATGCTCATGTCGACAAGCTTTCCTTGGCAGTGGTCCATGCTGTACAACGATTTCATCATTATATTCTTCTACGAAAGACCACGGTGATTTTTGACTGTAACCCCATGACTTATATTCTAACCTGTCAGTTTCTTGGGGGAAAATAATCTAAATGGATTTTTATCCTCCAAGAATTTGATTTGGAGTTTATTTCCGCCAAATCAAAGAAGTCACTAGTTTTTGCGAAATTGATCTGTGCCCTTGCTTCTGCAAACACCTCCATTGATTTTACTGAGCAGATTCTTGATGAAACTTTGTTTCTCATCAGTACTCTTGACCCATTGTATGAAGATATTATTGTTTATCTTCATACCCAAACTTTCCGATCCGAGTTGTCTCGATTTGATCGTCACCACATCTGGCATCAATCTCAACCTTATCGTATTATTGGTGATATATTGTACCGAGTCGATGTTGATTTTGTTCTTCACAAATGTTTAACACTTGAAGAGGCTGAATGATTCTGAAATGATTGCCACTCCGAGGCATGTGGTGGTCACATGTCAGGCTATGCCACTGCTCAGAAGATCCTTCACGCTGGTTATTTCTGGCCTTCTATCTTCAAATATTGAATTTTGGTAGTTCAAAAATGCCATGAATGTCAAATATATAACCATAAACAATGCACACTGATAACACCCTTACACCCAGTTGTTACCGTAGGCCCATTCGCTAAATGGGTCATCGATTTCATGACCTATAACCCTCACTCGGCCGGGGGGAATGGCTATATCATCGTTTCCGTTGACTATTTTACTAAATGGGCTGAGGCGATTCCCACATATATGGTGCAAATACTACTTAGTTCCTCTTTATCCATGTCATAACCTATTTTTGGGTCCCTCAAGCCATTTTCACTGATCACGGATCCCATTTTCATAAGTACAAGATGGTAGATTTTACTACTTAGTTGGGTCTTCGTCATGATATATCAACTCCTTATTACCCATAGGCTAATTTCTAATTTGAAGTGATTAATAGTCTTAGTTACTATGCTCTAACGTACCATTGGAAAGAATAAAAAAGACTGACATCTCATGTTGTTTTTGGTTGTTTGGGCTTACTAAACCTTGGCTAAGACAATCACTGGTTTCACTCCATTCCAGTTGGTATATGGTTTAAAGGTGACACATCCTATGGAGTGTGAAATTCCTTCATTAAAAATAGCTATAGAACTACTCCCTGATACATCACCTAAAGAGGAATGTTTACATTATCTCGAGAGGCTTGATGAAACCCATCGTATTGCTGCGATGGTTACCGAAGCACATAAAAAATGAGTTAAATCTCATTATGATCAAACTGTTTCTCCACGCGTTTTCACTTAATGTGACTTGGTATTGTTGTATGACGAAGAAAACGATAAGTTGGGAGCCGGGAAGTTCAAACCTATGTGGCATGGGCCATATATTATTAGACGTGTTTTGCAAAAAGGCACCTATGAGTTGGTTGACTATGAAGGTAATGCGTTAGCACAACCTTGCAATGAGCTTTATCTAAAAAAGTATTATGCGTGATAATTCATGAAGATACTTTTGTACGTTAATGTGTGAATTCATTAGTGTGCATTTTGATTTTTTGGTGTGATTGTTTGCTTTGCAAACATGTTTCTTCTGCTTACCTTATGTTCTACTCGGTTTGTAGATGTCGTCAAACAATTATGTTGGTTTTGCTAATGGTGCTTGTTGTAGCACATGAAACTTATCCTCCGCAGTTTGGAAACTTTTTGCCCCTAATGGAGATTTGATTAATTTACAAGGTATTTTCCTAGGACGAAGAACTATAATATTGTCGAGTACAGTGCAGTTATTAGACTGTTATCAAAAACAGTTTCTCTCATAATCAGAAATTTGGTTGTTAAGTTAGATTCAAAACTCATTGTGCTACAATTAAATGATCATTATTCAGTAATAAATCCATAAATTTTGGACATGTATCTACATGTTCGATTACTGGAAAGGAACTTTGATTACATTACATATCAACACATTCCACAGAATTTGAATAGGTTAATAGATGCATTAGCAACTCATGTTTTAGATTGAGATTTGCATCACTTGTAAAAAAACAAACACATCATATGAATACATAAGTGGAAAATAGAAACACACACACACACACACACACACACACACATATATATACATATCAAGTCTGTCAAAGTTTGTTATATCAAAATCTCAAAAATAGTGTTATGAGACACATGACTTTCAAAGCCTACAACAGTGCAGATAATACAACTAGAATAGGCTATTTTCCCACATGATTCTCATGATAGCATGAGACAAATCTAATCACTCGACCTAACAATCGACAAAGTCTCGCAGAGACTCCCACTGTATGCCTCTGGTACCACAAGGACACATCATCTATGGTAGGGTAGTATGGAATCCCCCAAAATAAGGATTTCCATGTTTCACTCCATCTCCACTATAGGGTCGGATCCTTCCTCATACGAAGAATCTTCCTCTATTGGGTGTGCTACTCACCGAGCTATAAGATACATTCCAGTGGGTCTTTCTAGTTCCACATCTGCAAAATTATCTTAAGTCAACTCTCAAATACACTTTAAAAAAATCATAAAACTTGGAAAATTCCAAAAAAACAAGTTTTTACTTGCATTGGTCCATTGTGCACTAGGTGGTAGAGGATGATCCGGGTCTCCTTTGAATTTTGTGCCTACATAGGTATAGTCATCTACCACGATCAACTGTTGGCGTAACCAACCAAATAATTCCATAGGGAAATGCACCTGTTGACCTCCTTTGCCTCGAGGCATGATCTCACTCCATTTGAGTAACCTTGGATCTCTTGGAGCTGGATCATCTACCTCTACCCACTGGTACCAAAAAAAGGCACACACTCCAAGAAGAATGTTACTAATATCGATCCAAACCCAAACTTCTTCAACCTACCTATTTTTCACTTGGTCAATTGTCTTTTCAGGTTGATCAACAATCCTTCACACCAATTGAAAACTATTGGAGTAAGACAATCCACCGCGTATTGGGATTGAGATTTCATTGCCTCATGCAACACTTGAGCCCCAACTATACGTGCCATGGTATGTAGAATCGTCCTCAAGAGAAGGTTGTTGATGGTTACTATCTTGACCTTTCCGCTCACGGTTGTTTCTACATCCAGGCATTACCTTCTGATCAGGGTATTACTGCTCTCTCTCCAGTACGAGCTCCAAAGAGTTGGAGCCTCTCCCCTCTCCTGGATAGTCTAGTGATGAAGTAGATGTCAAATACCTCTAGTTCTAGTTCTTTATCTCCAATGATGAAGATCTCACGATAGATATCCCATAATCCTATGATATACTCTAGCAACTCATTCTGAGCTTTTAGTCCCGGGGTTTGAAAGAACTTCAACAGTCTAGAGTCCCTCAAATCATTAATACATGTTGCACTTTGGGAATCTTGGTGGTATTTCACCTCGTGTCCTCTTTCTTTCCATTTGATAGCCATATTCATAGAAATATCCTGCAAATAATCCATAAACACTATTTAGAAGCTTTTCCATGGATTAAAATCTCGAAAAAACCGACCGAGACAGTGTATTTTTTGTTTTATTTTTTGCTCTATGCCCAATGTGACTGTTCGAATTAATTTTACACTGGAAGTGCAAGGGTCTTTTGGTCTTTGGGGTGATTAGAATGGATCTAATGATCAGACTCACTGATCACCCCCGAAAATAAAAACGAAAAACCTCCTCTCAAATGGTCAAAATTTCTATGAAATGGAAGAAAAATAGTATGAAAAGAAAGCGAAAAGGAAGAGTGCTTACCAGAAACTAACAGATTGTGAAATGGTGCCCTAGATATAACACACCACTTGCTTGAAGAATTAGAGAAAATAGGGTAAAATTAGCTCTCCAAATTACTCAAAGTGAAATGGTAAAAATGTTTTTACTTTTTTCCTATTTATAAATTTGCAAATACATTTTTACCATTTCACTTTTATTATTTTTCTCGATATTAGTGATTTGTGGATGTCTTTGTGTAGTTACAGGATCTTTTGATGGTAATGGTGATCATTCTTGACCGATTTAGCATGTTTTGTTTTATCTCTTTTCCGAACTCGTTAAAAATAAACGAAAAAGGAACCCCCTTGGAGTCATCTTTAAGCTATTTTTTGACTCTCGAAAAATGAAAAGATCGCCAATTACTTGTCTTTTCAAACTCATTAAAATAAATGAGTTGATGTCATATCAGTATAAATTTGCCCTATTTTCACGCTGGGATTGAATATTTACAAAAAAGGAACACCTTGGTCGATATGGTCAAGGGGTTCTCTCAAATATTGTTTTCTACCTTTTTAGGTTCGAGAGACAAATTACCAAAAGGGACCTAATGGAGTTTTATTTTTCGTCTCTTTTTCAAACCCTCTAAATATGAAAAAGATACCGAATTACTATTCCGTCAGACTCGTAAAAAATTAAATGACAAAATATTTGTCACCATGATGAGACCGAGTTTCTCCTTCCTAGGACTCGTGATACTTACTATGATGGACTCATTCAAAGAATGAACTTATACGACAAGCACATGATACCCCCTTCAAACTTGTGATTAAAAATAATTGGGGTACTTACTAGAAATATTGGGGAAAAAGTGTGAAACATCTCTTGTATAGACAACATGTCGCTCTTGAATATACACTCATTTGTTTCTCATGTCGGGCTTGGGATATCCTCACTTAGTCACTTGTCCTTCCAGGTTTGGGTGATCCATTTTTCCTCTCATATGACTATTCCACTTCGTCATCATGACCCTTAATCTTATGTTGAGTCAAATGTTGCTACACTTCGGAGTTGTGTCACTAATATGTTCAAGAGAAGTCCTATCTATAGTTTTTACTACCTATACATTGCCCGACCTTTTGCCACAATCCTGGATCGTACTCATTGATTCCACTTTATTCCTTGTTTCACATTGATGATGAGGAAATCATTATGGCCCTCCTTCAACGGGTCATTTCTTGTCAACCTTAGCTCATTATCTAGGAAAATGACTTAGAAACTCCCTTTCAATACCTTAGAGCTTTCATGCCTTAATGGAAATTTTTTCGCATTCAATGACAAGTTTTCATCATTAGCCTTCGATCAAATGATTCCACGAGTGTTTGACTTCAGCTTCATTTCCACATTCACAGATTGTACTTTCATACCTTGAGAGCCATTATCATTATTGGTGGTTTCTCTCACGCCTGTTAATGGTTCACATCATTGGCCAGTAATCAGGTGGTTTTCTAGCATGTTCAACTTCGACACGTTCATTCGCATGTTAGAATTTGTAACTTGATTGGGTTGGGATGGGGCACAAGAGCCTACGTTTTGTTTGATATAACTTAGGCTGTGTAGAGTTATGTATTATTCATGATTGTATACATGTTTCCTCTATATGGATGGGTGTGACTGTACCGTGGGACCTTGTATCTATGATGATGATGATCCTTCCATATCGAGTGGCTATGTCCCTCCCATGAATCTTAGATTTCTAGACGATCCTTTTCATTCGGATGGCTATGCCCACACCGTGGATCTTTTCACATGGTCCTTTCTACCTAGATGGCTACATCCATACTGTGGATTCATGTTTTGTTAATTATGACAGAGATATCAGACATGCATATGTATATGCATCCTTGATTTGCAGGTCTCCTGGCGGTGTTTTTTCTAGTCCTTGCAATAGATCATAAAGAATCTCAGCCATCACTCCCTATTCTGCTTTCATGCTTTAGGGGGAATCTATTACACAATATTTTGTCACACCTCCTGCACTTCCCTGTGTCATACTGCGGAGTGCCCAAAACTTGACAACTATGCTATGTACCCATCTTGATATGTAGTCCAGATCCTCCCTAAAGAACTAATGGAGAATTTCCTTGAGATTTTCCTAAGAAGGTGAGATCCAACACCCTAATTTTAGGTTAGTGTGACTATGAAACTGCCCCCTCATGCTGATGGTAGGTTGTACCATATGTGCCTTGTGATGCCAATGTAGATTTGGCCTAGATACTCGTGCTGATCCCTAAAAGAAAAGTTTTCTCGAAGAGGAAGAGAAGCTTCGTGATCTATAGGCTTTCAAAATGGAGAGCTAGATGATGTTCATTGTGGATGTGGTAAAATTCTCCCAATATTACCCTTTGATATTATCCCTATGAGCTTCCTCCTTGATATGAGGATCTTCCCCTATCTTTGGTGAGATCCTAACTCCCTCTCCCTACCTATATATTCATTCCCCTCCATTCCCAAATGGTTGGTCTCTGATTATTTGTACCCTTATACTGAGATAGATCCTACATGATATTCATTTTGGCTTGGAAAGGAGTTTTTGGAGAGCTTGATCTTGGACTTGGACATTCACTCAAGGAGGGCTACTAAAATCAAGGCTTGGGTTGTATGCTTCCTCTTTTATTTATTAATATATACAACTTCTCGTTTACTTTCCATAAATGCTTGTGTCAATGCTTCATTTATCTTAATTCTCCTTGATATGTTAAGTGGATTACATTTGATTATGTTTGTTTCACTTTTATGCTTTGTTGTATTTTTGGTCTCTTGTGCAGGTATTAAAATGCCATGAGTAGTGAGGATTGAGCATGATGGAGAAAGTGGTCAAGATCTTCGACAAAGGAGTGCATTATAGCATCAGAGCGAGGGAGGTCTCCTTCCTCTTCTCTTATTTCAATTGTAATCTAAGAAAGTGTCTTGTATATTGTCTCGTTTGTTTCTAGACCCACTCTTTGGGCTAGAGGAATCATCTATATCTGCATAGAGGATTTTCCTACACAACACAAGTAATCCTATAAAATATAGGACTCTAACAGAGAAAACCGTGGAAATAATACATAATTATTTTATTGGCCAAAACTCCAACAAGATGTTGGGAAATATGTCATATCTTGCATTACCTATGCCATCTCCAAGCCACTCATGAAAAAGCAAGGCCTGTACACTCCTCTGCCTACTCCTTGGTAGCCTTGGGAATCCATCTCCATGGACTAGATATCTGGCCTTCCTTATACCAAGCATGGTAACGACTGTGTTTTTGTGGTTGTTGATAGATTTTATAAGATGGTTATATTTATGGCTTGCAAGAAGAGCATAACAACATAATACATTTCCAAACTCTTCTTTGAAAGAGTGAGGGTACATTTTGGGATCGTACAAGCCATTATATCAAATTAGGATAGCAATTTCCTGACTACATTCTTGTCGAGCATCTGTTTGTTGTTGGACACTAAGCTTACAAGTTAATTGCATTCCATCATTAGAATGATGGCTAAACATAGGTTGTCAACATGATGATAATGCACATACTACACATGTACAAATCCAAGCATCCACATACATGGGATGAGAGTATTACCTATGTGCAAAACAATTATAACAAATCTCTTCGTAGCTCAGCTGGTCACAACCCCTTTCAAGTGGGCATGGGATTTCAACCATTGTGTCCCACTGATGTGGCTACGTTTCTTTTGACTACATAGACATAATATGCACATGTTTAATCCAAAGTTGATAAAGCCACTAGGTTTATTGAATGCATCTAGCACATCCACCAGTAGGTTCATGATATCCTGGATAAAGCTAATGCTGAGTATAAACCATATCATGATCAACATTAGGTGCCACATAAGTTTCAAGTAGGTGACAAAGTTTGGTTGAATTTCTAGAAGGAATGCCTTACTAGATACCATCAAAAGCTTCAACCACTCTAATATGGACCTTACACCATCACCAAGGTTATGGGTGACAATACTTTTGATCTCAACAGCCCCCATTCCTTGGATTGCAACCAATATTCAATGTGCACTATCTTTGTCCATACTTTCCACCAAAGTTGGAAACATTAGACATGTTGGGTAGCGGAGGACCTGCATAACAGTTTTGGGGCTTAAAGCCCATAATTTTGGTAATAGTATGGTAAAGGCTCTGCGAGATGCTTGGAGCACGAATTGTAATGAGTCAAGTCAAAGGGTTGTCTGCTCAAAAATAATGTAAGAAAATAGAAAGTGAGTTGGCCTGCCCTTGGTCTGTGGACCATGGGAATGTATAAATAGAGCAAGGCCCTAATGTTAGAAGGCAATTTTTGCTTTTGGATCTGAATGTTATGGGTTTATGAAGGCAATATTCTCTCTTTGCATCTGTAAGTCCGAGTGAAGGGTGTTGGTCGATAAATAGAGGCTTTGCAGCTGTGTACAGAGAGGCTTGGTAGAGTTCGCAACTGAGTGCGTGGACCCCTGCAGCTGAGTGCACAGGGAAGATATGGTTGTACTGGAAGGGAGATAAATAAAGGTAATAATTTTTTAATCATTGTGTGCTTTATCGTGAATCTATCTGTTGCTTATGTTTTGAATTTATGCATATTTATGATTGCACACACTAGTTGTTACTGTTAAATGTTTGCTTAAAGACCTTAAGAGGTAGATCAGATCTATAATAAACTCATTAATAACAAAGCACATAGGCACAGATCTACGTAGAAGCTTGAGAGAAATACAAAGTAGCGCGAGGACACAAAAAGGTTCACGACCCCATCCAGACTGCTATCGCTAAAAAAAAGAAAATTCTAAGATTTTGGACAACTGGTATGGTTCCAAAGTTTTATCTTAGTCTTGGTCAAGTCATTTTTATTGTTTTGTTTAGGAAGTCTAAATCATAGAGTGGAGTCTTGTTCCCATCATCAAATAAGTTCAACAATATTGTCTTACCTATCATTGATCCCTCATTATTTCAAAAACGTCATGTGTTAAGGCTGTTCCAAATTTAACATGCGCTACAAAATTTCCTAGGAGTTTTCATAGCGTAAAACTCAGAAAATACACTAAGTGCGCTACAAAATCGAGGATTCGTAGTTAGGAGTTTTCGTAGCGCAAAACCTAGAATTTGCATTGGATGAGCTACAAAATTGGGGATTCGTGCCAAATATTGTCTAACTATCAAATCCATCAAAATCCGTTAATGTTTCATCATCAGGTGTTAGTCCATGAACCTTGCTTATCACATGCAGCCATTCACTCTCATCATTAGATTTGTTAGGGGTTTTATACGCACTCTTTTTCAAATTTCAAAAAGGGTAAGGTAAGGTGAATTGGTCTTGGTCTTTTTCATGTTCCTCTCATGCATAAGAGATAATTGGCAAAGCTCAGGGATGACATTCACCAGAATTCTTTGAAAGCTCAAGCGAGGCGGTTCTTCATTTCAACTCAAGCGAGGTAGTGTTCAAACTAAGACAGTGTAATTTCTTTCAAGTCTCCTTGGAGGGGTCTCATAGAAATGTCTGAAGAAAAGAAAAATCATATATCAGGCCAATATCTTAGAGCTGAGCTTGAAGGCTTAGATGTTCTCATGAGGAACAGGGAGGTTGAACATGCATTCAAACAGGTGGGCTGCTGGAGGTTCTGCGAAAAGCTTCAAGGAGGTCACATTCAAGTAACCAAGGATTTTGCCTTTAATTTCACCAGTTTGAATTCAAAGGTTGGAGTGCTAGAAATACCAGTTTCTCCTAAGGTTATATCTACAGTCATAAAGATCCCTATAGGCCAGGAGAGATGGTTTAAGAACTTCAAATTTGAAATGACACCTTGCAAGGAATTTCTAAATCCAGAATACATAGACTCAGACTTAACCAAATCAGTGCCCAGAAGCTATGTAAAATATTCATATGCCAACTTACTTTCATGCATCCAAATATATTTTACCTGTGAAGGGAGGTACCATAAGGTGTACTCTTACCATTTTAAGCTTTTATTACATTTCACTTGAAAAATATCTTTAGACCTTCCTTTTTATCTGTTTCATAGCTTAGGTAAGATGTCTGATAAGATTCAATTGAAGAAAGAAGCTTGTGAAACCTTGTGGTTCCATCATGGTTTGATCAAATTAACTGTTTTACATGAGCTTCATAAGATAGGCAGAGAATGGTCTACTTTCTTGTTTATGATAGGCTTTAGAACTGAAATAGGCCTTAGCCCTAAGGTTAAGGAAATATCTTCACCAGTAGTAAGTCATTAGGAGGAAGCAAGCTCAATCAGGTTTGTGAAATTGAAAGCCAGGAAGCAGGTTAAGGAGCCTACAACACCACTAATGGTTCAAGATACCCCTCAACAGTCACAAAAGAAGAAAGTTTAGATCAAGGAAGTGGTATAAGAGCAGTCTATTGATAAAATAGTCCAAAGAAGAGTAACCAAAAGTCAATTAGCCAAGGAAAAGGGGAAAGAAATGATTACTAATGAAAGCCCAACTTCAAAGGGAAGTTTGAATGTTATCCTCTAGGCTATCAACATAGAAGAGTCCCCTCTAGTCCAAGCAGACTTATTTGAAGCAGGTAAGAACAAAACAAAAAGAGTTAAATCTTCTAAAAAACTCCAATTTGATGACTAGGTCTCAGAGTTTGTTTTCAAGCCAAGAAGGCCTATGACTAGACATTTAAGAAGGTTACAAGAGGTAGAGCTAGAGGTAAGTGAGACAGGGGAGGTAGCAGAGTTCCTTGAAGAGCCTGTGGTTCCATCAGTACAATCATCACTAGTGCACAAAGATGATAGAAACAAGGCAGTTATCACTCATGAAGAAGAATGTAGCTTTGAGGAGGTAAAAAAGAAATTGGTGTCTGCCAATATTGAGATTGCCCAACTCAAGGAAAGGGCAAGGAGACATGTAGTTGATAAAGCAAATTTCAAAAGAGTAAAAGCTAGTTGGGAAGATGGAAAAGTTCCAAGATAAGAAGTAGTGGGTAGTCATGCTCAATATTTCACTTGGACTGTCCCTGCAATAAAGGAAGCAAGATATATCAGAAGGATCAATGGAAAATTAAGAACTAAAATCTGGATGATGAAAAGACAGATTGAATATTTGAAGATTCAACTAAATGAACCTGAAGGACAGCCTTAGCATAAATGAACCAGACAGTAAGTGAAGAAGTTTTGACACAATTTTGATGTGAAACTTACCTTTTTGAAGATTGAAGATTGTTTTTGGATGGACAATGTCAGTTTTGTATGGCTCATTAGCGTATGGTGAAACCATTAAAAATCCCAAGAATGAAAAAAAAACTGTGTGTTTTTGACTCACATAGCGGTTTCGTAACGTGCTACGAAACTGTGAAGGTGACATATAATGCACAGCAGTTTCGTAGCGCGCTATGAAACTACTGTAGCTGCCAATTTTTTTTTTGTGGATCAATCTTGAAATGAAAGGGGGATTATTTTGAAAGTATGCTACTGTAGAGACATAAGAATACCACCTAATAATTTTTGAACCTTAAGCAAAGGCAAATTCAAGAAAGGAGAGACATATAGATACCTCAAACCCTGCGCTAAGAAAATAGTAGTCATTTCGTAGCTCATATATTTTGTCATTCTTTAGGCAACATTCAAGAGGTTTTTGTCTTGGAATGAGTATAGGAGAAGGATCTGTAATTAATTCAATGCATCACATGTGATTAAAGGAGACAATATGGTTAGAAAACTTCGAAGAACCTCCTTGGAGACCAAAGCAGAAATACAGGGGAAATTTCCTAATATCCAGGAACAGTCAAAGGACAAGCAATCAAAGGACAAGCAATCAAAGGCCAAAATGGAGTTTAAAATCATCACTTAAGATAAAGTTGAAGAGGGAAAACTATCAAAGAACGATTTTATTTCATAGTCAAGGTTGTTTCCAACATAGTTAGGAGTTACACTCCTAGTTGTATTAGGTCTCTAGAACTGTTAATTAACAGCTAGTTGTAATTAATAGTTTGTTTAAGTATCAATAGGTGTCAGTTCAAGTAAAATTTGAATTCCCCTCATGCTGGAGGAAGGAATCCAAGATTGTAATGAACTCTATATATGACAAGAGATGTAAGGCACTAAGTGTTGGAAATTTTTGAGAAAAACACTCATATTGTGTCATTGTAGAAGACTATGTTTTTTTATGTACTACAGAGTTTGGCTTTTCTACTCAGGATTCAAAAGAGAGTTCAATGCTTGATTGACTTATGATTGTCCTCTTTTCCTCATTTGCAGTGGTATGAATGTATGTTACTTAGAACTCATATTCAATGCTCTAACATCCTTCATGCATTTGTAGACTGTGTTTCCTACATGTTCTTATGTGTTACTGATATATTAAACTCTTGATGCCTTGAATTCCATGTTAAGCTAATATTGTTGTCATACTAAACATTTTATGACTCCATAAACCCAATGGATGTTTATTGACTGTGTTTCAACCATTCATACTCCTTTACTTGTTTCATAGAGTTAGCCATCTAATCCTTTACTAAAATCTTTAACCTAGTGAGATAGCCCTCTCAGGTTGAGGAGGCTAAGCCTCAACCAAAAGTTGGTTTGAAACAATTACTCAAGGTCTTCCTGATCAACAGCCTATCAGGAGAATGTTTTTTGATAAAATTTTGGTGCGTCTACTAGCAGCCTGAAGATTACTCATTCCCGAAATCAAGAAGCTGAACTTCTGAAGTTAGCAGGAGCTCAGACAACTTTTCGAGGCTGCAATCTACCTTGGTGACTCCATACATTTTCAAAGTTTTAAAGGTGGCTTCAATAGGGAGATACACGGAGAAATCCTGACCCAAATCCACCTACTCCTGTTGACAATCCCAACACTATTTCAAGAAGCAGACAGAGATTTACTGAAACACTAGGTACTCCATCTTATTCAAAATCTTTGCTCTCTGAATTCTCAAGAAGTCCTGAAGACAAAATAGCTGATGATAAAATTCATGAGGTGTTGTTGTTTAGATCATAAAACGAAGAAGAACTCATTGGTATCATCTTAGATTCGCAAAAAAGAGGAATTGATACCTCAGCCTTAGTGTCACAAGAAGACAAAGAGGAATTTTGGGAAGTAGTTACTTCTAAGTTATTGTTAGAAAGGGAAGCCTTAGATAAACTAAAAGAACTTGATCCTTTTGAAGTCTTGCTAAGATCTAAAGTTGGTTTATCTCTTCCAAATTGGAGTACATTTGTCACTAGTTTGCAAAGCCCAAGTAGTCCTCTTCATATCAGTTCCTCATCTTATGTTTCTGCTATTCCTAGTGGCTTTCAGAAACCAAGCAATCCTCCTCATATCAGTTCTTCATCCTCTATCCCTTTTATCCCTGTCACTAATGTTCTTCCTTTAATTATGACCATACTTACTAGGTATGCCCCACTTTAACTCCCTGCAGTTCTGCATGATCTCCCTAGCAAATATGCTGCAAGAATTCCAACATGGGGTGGTGATGAAGAAATCACAGTAGAAGAACATGTAGAAACATTTAATGATTTTTCTAATATAGAAGAAGTTGACGATGAGGATGTGAAGCTAAGATTATTTGCACAAACCTTTATTGGCGAAGTTAGAAAATGGTTTAAAGCCCTCACAGTAGGAAGCATTCATAATTGGGTAGAATTTGAAGGTATCTTTCTAAGAAAATGGGGAAATAAAACCAATCCATTTCAAGCACTTAATGAGTACAATAATCTTAGAAGGGAACCTGATGAAACCATTCAAAATTTCTCAAAGAGGTTTAACAAAGTGTTTAACTCAATCCCAACTCGCTTGAAACCTCTAGAAGCCTTAGAAAAAATGAGATATGATGTAGCATTTGACTCTGATTTTTCTCTTTTGCTTAGAGAGAGAGAGTCTACCACACTTGCTGATATGCAGAATGACGCAATAAAGGTAGAAGTAAACATGGTAGTTGCTAAAAAATAAAAAATGGGAAAAGCTATATTGATAGAAGAAGAGAAACCTTCCTCTTTAACTCCTAAATATGAGATAGATTCAATGATGATGACCATGGAGAAGTTGATGGATAGGTTAGCTCTCGGAAGCACCTCTGCTCCTCCTATGCAATAGGAGCCTCAATTTAGAAACCCACAATTTAGGAGACCTCAAAACCAACAAAAACCAAGAGAAAATAGGAATTAGTAGCTTGATCCTCCAGTGAGACCCCCTTTTCAGTAGAATTTGGTTGATGAACAAGATGATCCTGAGATTCCTGAAGAATCTATCCATTGTCTTGATGAAGAAATGTCAGGAATTTTCTTGACTAAGGAAGAACATGACGAGTCCAGTATGACCAAGCAAGGAGAAGAGCCTTTAGATTATTTAAAAGGGTATCAACATGCTATCTTTGAAATGCAAAAACAACACAATCTTAGAAATAGAAATGTACCAATTATTGCAAACAAAACAAAACCAAAGATGGATGTTTCAAAGGCTGTTGAAGCCCAAACGGATACCCCAAAGGTTGCTGAAGGTAAAAGTGATTCTCCACTTGGTAAAAAGGACATTCAGCCTCCATCTCCTATCAAAGAAACTGAAAATTTTGTTTTTGTTTTCAACCTTGAGAATGAAATTGCAAAAATCAAAATATCAGTCCCTTTTAGTGAAATTCTCAAGGTAGACAAATACAGAAGCAAGATTGTAGAGATGTTAAATTCATAACTAGGAGCTGCTGATATCTTAAATGTGAAAGAAGACAATCCTACTATTTACTTGGGTCCAAGGCTAGAAGATGATCAGAATGAAGAGTTTCCTCCTTTCTATGTAAGCATTAGTATTCATGATATGACCTTACATAATGCTATGTTGGATTCAGGGGCTTCTCATAATATTATGCCCAAAGTAATTATTGAAAGGTTAGGATTAAAGGTAACAAGACCATATAAGGATTTATTTTCTTTTGATTCAAAAAGAGTCCAATGTATTGGTTTGATCAAAGATGTTGTTGTTGGTTTGACACACATCCCAACAAAGACAATTGTTATGGACATTGTTGTGGCTGACATTCCGCGAAAGTTTGGGATGTTGCTATCAAGATCATGGGAAACAAAAATCAAAGGCACAATGCAGATGGACCTTACCTATGCCACCATCCCTGTTTTTGGTGAGCAAAGGAGATTGTATCGGGAGACCAGAATGGCTTATATGGTAAATAGCAAAGACAAACCTCAAAATTTTCCTATTTATTCATTTGATACTGAACTTGGATCTACAATTCTTTTCAATGAGTCAATTGATAGTGGACCGGAAGAGATGAAAACAGAAAATTAGCACTCAGAAAATCAACAAGAAGATGGGAAAGAGATGAAGAGATGGTGGGCTTTGTACTTTGATGGATCAGCAGGAAAAGAGGGGGCTGGAGCTGGAATTTGAATCACAAGACCAAGTGATGAAAGTAAGTTTTACTCTTACAAACTGAATTTTGATTGCACAAATAATATGGCTGAATATGAATCTCTGATTTTGGGCTTAGAAGCCTTGTTGAAAATGAAGGCTCAAAATATTTCTATTTTTGGAGATTTTGAATTGGTTATTAGACAGGTGGAGGGTGTCTATCAAACAAAGGATGTAAAAATGAGAGCATAAAGAAATCTAGTTTTAGATATGTTGGAAAATTTTCAAGCATATTCCTTCACTATCAAAACTAGAGACCAAAACTCCATTGCAGATTCTCTTGCTGTTTCGGCAAGTTTGTTTGTCATTCCTATTCATTCTTCTGAAAAGTATGAAGTGGAAGTTCGTCATAGATTATCTATATCAGATAACATCACCAATTGGCAAGTCTTTGAAGATTATCAAAAGGTAAAGAATTTTATTGAATTGAAAGAAGAATTTGAAAACACTCAAGTGGATCAACAAAACATGTTTGTTCAGTCAAAAGAAAATTCTGAAGTTCTACAATTAAAAAACAATTCAATACCAAAGGGTCTAATCCCTCTTGAGAAGTTGTTCATTCGGAATGATGTGTTCAAATCCCCAAAGATACAGGCTGATGAGGAGGAAGTAGAGAGGTGAAATTTAGGGACTTCAGTTGTACCTAAAATGATCAAAGTTTCAAAGTTTCTTCTAGCTGATATGAAAGGCAAATATGTTGAGATGATGAAAAGGTTTGTTGATGTTTTTGCTTGGAGTTATGTTGATTTGAAATAGTATGTCCCCTCCATTATTTAGAATACTATTCCTATTAAATAAAATGAGAAACCTTTCAAACAAAAGTTAAGAAGAATTAATCCACTTCTTATGCCATTGATTGAAACGGAAATTAAGAAACTCTTTGATGCTAAAATCATTGTCCCAATCAGATTCTCAAATTGGCTTGCAAATTTGGTTCCAGTTAGAAAGAAGAGTGGAGAAATCAGAATTTGTATTGATTTTAGAAATTTAAATAAGGCTTCATTAGAGGACAACTATCCTCTTCCCAATATGGATTCAATTTTGCAAAATATTATTGGTTCGCAAAGAATGTCTATGCTTGATGGTTTCTTAGGGTACAATCAGATTCTTGTGCATCCAGATGATCAGGAGAAGACAACCTTCACAACACCATGGGGCACATTCATGTATGCCAAGATGCCTTTTGGTCTCTTGAATGCCGGAGCCACCTTTCAAAGAGAAATGGATATTTCTTTCACTAAAGAAAAGGATAAACTAGTGGTTGTTTATCTTGATGACATCACAGTCTTTTCAAAGAAAGAAGAAGATCATTTGAAGCACCTTGAGAAAGTTTTGCTGAAATGTAGAAGGTTTGGTATCTCTCTACTAAAAGTATCTTTTCCTTAACATCAGGCAAGCTACTTGGTCATATTATTTCTGAAGAAGGAATTAGGATTGATCCTAATAGTGTTAATGCAATTCAAAAGGTAGATTTTCCAAGAAGTAGGAAAGAGATCTAATCTTTTCTTGGAAAGGGGAATTTTGTTATGCGTCTCATTCCTAATTTTGCTGAAATTGTCAAGGATATAACAAGGATGTTAAAGAAAGGAGTGGAATTTAAGTGGACAACTGAAGCAAAGAAATCTTTTGAAGAAATCAAGAAGGCACTTACACAAGCACTGGTACTCATCAGTCCAGATTTTTCGAAGGAATTTCTTATTTTTACATTTTCTTCCAAGAATACAATTGTTGGAGTTCTGCTACAAAAAGGAAAAGAAGGTATTGAACAGCCTATTTCTTTCTTTAGTCGGACATTAGCAAATGCTGAACTGAAGTACAATATTCTAGAAAAACAAGCTTATGCCTTGGTGAAAGCTATAAAAGATTTCAGAATCTATGTTCTACATTCTCATATTGTGGCATATGTTCCAAGTGATGTAATAAAAGATATTCTAACACAAGAAGATCTAGATGGTAAAAGGGGAAAATGGATAGCCAAATTGCTAGAATATGATATAGAAATCAAATCGACCAAACTGGTGAAGGGTCGAGGCTTGGAAAAGCTAATGACTCAGTCAAATCTGGACTGTCTTGACATAAATCTGAATGCAGAAATCTCATAAATTTATGAAAACAAGGAAGAATTGGTCCAAATCAATGAGAAATTCTTGGTTTTAGAATGGTATAAGGATGTGCCTTTTGTTATACAACATAATAAATCTCTCGCCAATCTAGCGAAGTCCAAATCAAGGTTTGTTGTGCTGAAGTCCTTAAGATATTTTGTATATGATCAAAATTTGTTTTGGAAAGATGCAGGAGGGATTTTGTTGAATTGTCTCCTTGAAGAGGAAGCTGATAAAGTGATTGATGAATTTCATAAAGGAGATTGCGAAGGACACCATTATTGGAAAGTTACTGTAAATATGATCCTAAGAGCTAGATATTTTTGGCCAACTATGTTCAGATACATTTACAATAGGGTGGTTGCATGTCATGAATCTCAAATCTTTGAAGGGAGAAGAAAGCTTATGACTTTGCCTTTGGTTCCTATATATGTGGAGGCATCTTTCCGGCAATGGGGATTGGATTTTATTGGAGAAATTCATCCTCCTTCATTAAGACAACATTGCTAGATTCTCACAGTAGTGGATTACTTCACCAAATGGATAGAGGTGATTCCAACTAGGCAAGCTAATGATTAAGTAATTATCTCTTTTCTAGAAAATAACATATTGTCTAGATTTGGCTGCCCAATGAAGATTATAACAGATAATGCTCAAGCTTTCAAGTCCAATAAAATGATTAATTTTTGTCACCAATATCACATTACTCTTGGACAATCTACTGCTTACTATCCGCAAGGAAATGGACTTGCTAAATCATCAAACAAGAGCATTGTAAGGATCATAAAAAAGGTGTTGCAGGAAAATAAGAAAGATTTTCATTTAAAATTGAAGTATGCCTTGTGGGCTGATAGGATTTGTACAAAGAGATCAATTGGGACTTCGCCATATGAATTATTTTACGGTGCTGAAGCTATATTTCCAACATCACTAGGAGTACTAGTAATGAAACTAATTCAAGGACTTGAAGAACAACCAAATGCCATTCAGAGGAGAATAAATCAGCTGATAGCCTGTAGGAGAAGAGGAATGAAGTCTATAATAGTCATCAACATGGTCAGAACATAATTAAGAGTACATTTGATAAAAATATCAAAGAAGAGAGCTTTCATATCCAAGATAAAGTGCTGAAATGGGAGGCCAGAATTGAAGAAAAAGGCAAGCATGGTAAGTTTGAGAATTTGTGGAAAGGTCCTTATCATATTGCTTCTTTTCATGGAAACAACACTTACATTCTATAGGAAATTGATGGAGGATCATATGCTGGAGGACTTGTTAATGGTAGGTTCATAAAGCATTATCATTGTTGAAGTATTACCAATTTCTCATAACATTGTATATATATATTTTTATCAGTTTTTTGCTAATAATGACAAGCTGAAACAAAAGGCTTAAGCCCGAGGAGAAGGCCCAAGTAGCTGGAAGGGGATGCTTTTCAACCAATATTCTATTTATCATAAGTGGATAAAGCACTGGAATTGCAGGTTCTTAGTGCAACACAAGGGCACACTATCCTAAGTGGAGCCACTATTATTACTAAAAAAAAGAAAATTCTATGATTTTGGACAACTGGCATGGTTCCAAAGTTTTATGTTAGTCTTGGTCAAGTCATTTTTATTGTTTTGTTTAGGAAATCTAAATCATAGACTGGAGTCTTGTTCCCATCATCAAATAAGGTCAACAATATTGTCTTACCTATCTTTGATCCCTCATTATTTCAAAAGTGTCATGTGTTAAGGCTGTTTCAAATTTGACATGCGCTACAAAATTGCCTAGGAGTTTTCGTAGCACAAAACTCAGAAAATACACTAAGTGCGCTACGAAATCGAGGATTTGTAGTTAGGAGTTTTCGTAGTGCAAAACCAAGAATTTGCACTGGATGCACTATGAAATCGGGGATTCATGCCAAACCTTGTCTAGCTGTCAAATCCATCAAAATCTATTAATTTTTCATTTAGTCCATGAACCTTTCTTATTACATGATTTGTTAGGGGTTTTGTATGCACTCTTTTCAATTTTCAAAAAGGGTAAGGTAAGGTGAATTGGTCTTGGTATTTTTCGTGTTCCTTTCATGCATAAGAGACAATTGGAAAAGCTCAAGGAAGACATTCACTAGAATTCTTTGAAAGCTCAAGCGAGGCAGTTCTTCATTTCAACTCAAGTGAGGCAGTGTTCAAACTAAGACAATGTAAGTTCTTTCAAGTATCCTTGCAGGGGTCTCATAGAAATGTCTGAAGAAAAGAAAAATCATAGACCAGGCCGATGTCTTAGAGCTCAACCTGAACACTTAGATGTTCTCATGAGGAACAGAGAGGTTGAACATGCATTCAAACAGGTGGGTTGCTGGAGGTTCTGCGAAAAGCCTCAAGGAGGTCACATTCAAGTAACCAAGGATTTTTCCTTTAATTTCACCGGTTTGAATTCAAAGGTTGGAGTGCTAGAAATACTAGTTGCTCCTGAGGTTATATCTACAGTCATAGAGATCCCTAGAGGCCAAGAGAGATGGTTTAAGAACTTCAAATTTGAAATGGCACCTTGCAAGAAATTTTTGAAGCCAGAATACATAGACTCAGACTTAACCAAATTAGTGCCCATAAGTTATGTAAAAGATTCATATGCCAACTTAATTTCATGCATCCAAAGATATTTTACCTATGAAGAGAGGTACCATAAGGTGTACTCTTACCATTTTAAGCTTTTATTACATTGCATTAGAAAAATATCTTTAAACCTCCCTTTTTATCTATTTTGTAGCTTAGGTAAGATGTCTGATAAGATTCAATTGAAGAAATAAGCTTGTGAAACCTCATTGTTCCATCATGGTTTGATCAAATTAATTGTTTTACATGAGCTTCAGAAGATAGGCAGAGAATGATCTTCTTTCTTGTTTATGACAGGCTTTAGAACTGAAACAGGCCTTAGCCCTAAGGCTAAGGAAATATCTTCACGAGTAGTAAGTCATCAGGAGGAAGCAAGATCAAGCAGGTTTGTGAAATTGAAAGCTAGAAAGTAGGTGAAGGAGCCTATGACACTACTAATGGTTCAAGATACCCCTCAACAGTCATAGAAGAAGAAATTTTAGATCAAGGAATTGGTACAATAGTAGTCTATTGATAAAATAGTCCAAAGAAGAGTAACCAGAAGTCAATTATCCAAGGAAAAGGGGAAAGCAGTGATTAATGATGAAAGCCTAGCTTCAAAGGGAAGTTTGAATGATCTCCTCCAGGCTATCAACATAGAAGAGTCCCCTCTGGTCCAAGCAGACTTATTTGAAGCAGGTAAGAAAAAAACAAAAAGAGTTAAATCTTCTAAAAAACTCCAATTTGATGTCCAAGTATCAGAGTTTGTTTTCAAGCCAAGAAGGCTTGTGACTAGACATTTAAGAAGGTTACAAGAGGTAGAGCCAGAGGTAAGTGAGATAGGGGAGGTAGCAGAGTTCCTTGAAGAGCTTGTGGTTCCATCAGTACAATCATCACTAATGCATAAAGATGACAGAAAAAAGGCAGTTATCACTCATGAAGAAGAATGTAGCTTTGAGGAGGTCAAAAAGAAATTGGTGTCTACCAATATTGAGATTTCCCAACTCAAGGAAAGGGCAAGGAGACATGCAGTTGAAAAAGCAAATTTCAAAAGAGTAAAAGCGAGTTGTGAAGATGGAAAAGTTCCAAGATATGAAGTAGTGGGCAATCATGCTCAATATTTCACTTGGACTATCCCTGCAATAAAGGAAGCAAGATGTATTAGAAGGATCAATGGAAAATTAAGAACTAAAATCCGGATGATGAAAAGACAAATTAAAGATTTGAATATTCAACTGAATGAACTTGAAGGACAACCTCAACATAAATGAACCAAACAGTAAGTGAAGAAGTTTTGACACAATTTTGATTTGAAACTTACCTTTTTGAAGATTGAAGATTGTTTTTAGATGGACAATGTCATTTTTGTATGGCTTATTAGCATATGGTGAAACCATTAAAAATCCCAAGAATGACAAAAAAAACTGTGTTTTTGACTCACACAGCAGTTTCGTAGCGCGCTACGAAACTGCTGTAGCTGCTAGTTTTGTTTTTGTGGATCAATCTTGAAATGAAAGGGAGAATATTTTGAAAGTATGCTACTGCAGAGACATAAGAAGACCACCTAAGAAGTTTTTAACCTTAAGAAAAGGCAAATTCAAGAAAGGAGAGACATATAGATACCTCAAACCCTGCGCTACGAAAATAGCAGTCATTTCGTAGCTCAGACAGTTTGTCATGCTTCAAGAAACATTCAAGAGGTTTTTGTCTTAGCACAAGTATAGGAGAAGGATCTGTAATTAATTCAATGCATCACATGTGATTAAAGGAGACAATATGGTTAGCAGACTTCAAAGAACCTCCTTGGAGACCAAAGCAGAAATATAGGGGCAGTTTCCTAATATCCAGGAATAGTGAGAGGACAAGCAATCAAAGGCCAACATGGAGTTTAAAGTCATCACTTAAGCCAAATTTGAAGAGGGATAACTGTCAAAGAACAAGTTTATTTCATAGTCAAGGTTGTTGCCATCATAATAAGGAGTTACACTCCTAGTTGTATTAGGTCTCTTGAACTGTTAGTTAACAACTAGTTGTAATTAATAGTTTGTTTAAGTATCAATAGGTGTCAGGTCAAGTAAAATTAGAATTCCCCTCATGCTGGAGGAAGTAATCCAAGATTGTAATGAACTCGATATATGAAAAGAGATGTAAGGCACTAAGGGTTGGAATTTTTTTAGAAAAACACTCATATTGTGTCATTATAGAAGACTGTGCCTTATGATTGTCCTCTTTTCCTCATTTGCAGTGGTATGAATGTATGTTACTTAGAACTCATTGGCAATGCTCTAACTTCCTTCGTGCATTTGTAGATTGTGTTTCCTACATGTTCTTATGCGTTACTGATATATTGAAGTCTTGATGCCCTGACTTCCATGTTAGGCTAATATTGTTGTCATACTAAACATTTTCTAACTCCATAAGCCCAATGGATGTTTATTGACTATGTTTCAACCATTCATACTCCTTTACTTGTTTCATCGAGTTAGCCATCTAATCCTTTACTAAAATATTTAACCTAGTGAGAGATCCCTCTCAAGTTGAGGAGGCTAAGCCTCAACCAAAAGTTGGTTTGAAACAATTACTCAAGGTCTTCCTGATCATTAGCCTATCAGGAGAAGGTTTTGTGATAACATAGACCACATTAGGACATCCCAAGGGTGTAAAAACTTGGTTCGAGCACCCTCCCCTATTACCTCGAGTGAGACTTCAGTCTGCACTCCACGGACTGTTGCCGAAAGGGTCGGTAGTACGGGATTTGTTCAACTAAATCACTTCTAAACTTGGGTCAGGCCCCAATAAGCCAACAAATGGTTCCGTTGCCAGGACCGGGATCTGCCTAAGGGATGTCTGATGTTGGAACACTAGAACCCTACGAAAAAAGAGATTGAAGATTGGTTGGATCAGAAACTGCACGAGTTCGTGGTACAGGAAAACAGAAATCCATGGATATCTAAGGAAAGGTGTTTGGATCACTATATATACATAGAAATCCATGAGATCTTCTTCACAAAATTCTCGTTAGAGCTGTACGAGTGGATCACGAGGCTAGCTGACAATGTGGGAAGGTGCAGCCTTGAGCAACCAATAGTGTGGACTCCCGAGTTGGTGCATAGGCTAGAGGTGTCTAAAGATAAAATCACATGGGCAGTAGATCATTAGATGGACTATATAATAGGAGGGTTTATCATTGAGTTCATGATAGGCACAACCGTGAGCTATAGCAAAGCGGAAAGGTGGTTTTCTCCCGGGACCAAGGGGTAAGTACATCAAATCGTTGAATACCAAATTAAAATGTTGTTATGTGAAAAATGGGTTATGTGAATCCATTGATGTCTGGGGTAACACGGAGCGGAAGAGGCTACCAAGGGTCTGAAGGATTGGAGAACAGTCCACTGATTTCACTGTCGTGAGAAAGTGAAGAGGAACTCGCTGGGTTCTCTCCGAGAAGTGCGGTCCAGTTGATCAAGTAGCACATTCCACTATTACCACATCCATCCATGCCCCCACCAAATTCACCTACATCAACCCCATCTTCACCCACCCCACCTCCAACACCACCGAAGGTTGGAATGGCGAGTGAGATCAAGTTGCATGTATTTAGAGGCGTAGGGAATGAGGAACCAGATCAGTTCTGGTTCGTGGTAAAGGCAATATGGGAAGCCCAAGGTGTTACGGATGATAACATCAAAAAAGATACTCTGGTGAGGGCACTGGAGGATCGCATGTTGACGTGGTATATAAAGTACTCTAGGGATCACCTGAATGTAGGAATAGCGACAATCCTGGATGCATTGAACAAAGAATTTAGCCGGCCAAAATCGGAGATGTAGTCGATTATTGGGTTCAAAGAAATCGTGATGCTGCTAGGTGAAACACTGTGGACCTGGATCAGAGATTGAAGACTACGATCTGGGAGGCTAACATGAAGTTTTCAAATGCAGATCACTACGCGTGGTTTGTGGCATCTTTGACACCACATCTAAGGGTGATGTTGTCACAACAAAAGATCTCAACCCAAGCTGAAGCATTAGAGACAGCGACAAGGTTGCATGAAACTCCAATACAAGATCCGAGGTTGGGATTTTAGCAAATCCACGCGCAACTACAAGACCTATGCTTAGAGATGCAAAATTTGAAACAAGATAAGGTGCCCCAATCAGAGGCATGCAACGAAGTGTGGTGCATGAAATGTAAAGGACAGGGCCACGATAAGGATCATTGCCCGATATTTGCGAACTATTTGGCAGGAGGTGGCCAATGACATTGCAACCAAAGGCACAAGTGGGACCAATCACAGCGCCTACACTCTGGTGTGTGATCTGTCAAGTTGGAGGAAAGCATGCCACAAATAATTTCCATCTATAGCAGAAACTTATACAACCCCCCCAGTAGCTATTTAGCAATTTTTCTAGATCGATGGGCCATGACGAACGAAATTGTCAACGTTATGAGTTATTGATGGATCAGACATCTACTTACAGGATGCAGACTGAGGCGTGAGGTCAGGATCTAATTGCAGCAATAACACGTGGTGGATTCCATGTAGGTTTTAACCCCATACATAAATTACCTACATACAAATTATAAAAAACACAGAAAATAAACAATGTGAGAGCATAACACATAAAACACATATACACAGAGATTTTCCCCTGGATCCCAAAACTGGGACTACCAGCATGATTTTTTCATTATGTTCCTTTCAATGTTAGAATACATATTTATACATGCTGAAGCATCCAATACCATGGACCAAAAACCATCGCGTCCAAAACCATGGACCGAAAACCAGAGGTTGGTTCACCCAACCTAATATAGGGTCCAAATTTTTTTTTTTCCCTGGGCTCTGCCCCGGACCCCGTAGAGGGGGGCTACCCGCCCCCCTAAAACCCCCCTAATAGTGGGGGCTGTCGTCCCCCTTGTGACCCCCCGGCTGCGCAATCGACGCAATGAAGGGGGGGCTCCACCCCCCCTCTAACCCCATGGTTCACTACGTAGGTTAGTCATGGAAAGAATATAACACAACCCAACATTCTCCCACTTGTTGTTTCCTTTCCATAGGGGGCGACATGAGAGCTTAGTAATTTTTCTATCCCTGAAACACCCGTTGTTTCTCTACACCAGGAGAACTTCTCAGAGCTCACAGATTTCATCAATGCATCTGCAGTATTCTTCCAAGTGTCCACCTTTACTAGCAACATCTTTTTGTCTTCTATCATATCCCTCACAAAGTGATACTGAACATCAATGTGCTTTGTCTTTGAATGATAAGAAGGGTTCTTTGCCAAGAAAATTGCACTTTGGCTGTCATAGTCTATCCTTATAGCTCCTTGTACTAACCCCATACTTGAACACAATCTTTGCAACCAAATTACTTCCTTGCTTGCATGAGTGGCTGCCATGTATTCTGCCTCTGTAGTTGATAGTGCCACTACATATTTTTTCTTACTCATCCAACTAACTGCACATCCAAATAGTTTAAACACATACCCACTTGTAGATCTTCTCTGATCTAGATCTCCAACCCAGTCTACATTAAAAAAGCCATGAATATCCAACACTCTATCCAATCCTGGTCTTTCTTGGTAGCACAAACCATAACCACTAGTACCACGCAAATACTTGAAAACCTGCTTCACTGCTATCCAGTTCTCGTTCCGTGGTTTTGACATAAACCTTCTCAATACTCCCACTACATGTGCAATGTTTGGTCTAGTACAAACCATTGCATACATTAGGCTACCGACTGCACTTGCATATGGAACACGGGACATATCCTCTTCCTCTTTTTGTGTCTTGGGACATTGTTCTGTAGATAACTTTACACCTACAGGAATAGGAACCTTCAATGGTTTACTATCCTGCATATTAAACCTCTAAAGTATTGTCTCGACATACTTCCTTTGGTTTAACCAAAGCTTCCTCTTTGCCTGATTTCTTTTAATTTCCATGCCCAAAATATAGTTTGCAGCACCAAGATCTTTCATGTCGAATTTGGAGGACAATTGGGTCTTCAACTCCTAGATAATTTCTTTGTCATTTCCAACCAGTAACATATCATCCACATACAAGACCAAATAAATAACACGGTCACCAATTAATTTAAAATGCACACAGTGATCTGCTTTGCTTCTGGTGAAGCCAAGTCCCCGTATAAATGTATCAAATTTGTAATACCACATCCTTCGTGACTGTTTTAACCCATATAGAGACTTCTTTAACTTGCATATGAGTTCTTTCATACCCTTCACCGCAAAGCCTTCAGGTTGCTTCATGTAGATTTCCTCTTCCAGATCCTCGTGAAGAAATGTTGTCTTCACATCCATCTGTTCTACCTCAAAATCAAAAGCAGCAACAACAGATAAAAGTAATCTAATAGAAGTTACCTTGGCAACAAGAGAAAAAATATCACCAAAATCAATTCCCGACACCTGGGAAAAACCTTTTGCTACCAACCGAGCTTTGTATTTCTCCACCTTTCCTTTTGCATTTGTCTTCTTCTTGAACACCCATTTATTGCCAATGGGTTTCCTTCCAGCCAGCAACTCCACCCAGGTCCCAAGCCTTATTTTTGTGCAAAGATGCCATTTCATCAACCATGGCCTCTTTCCAGAGTTTTCCATCCTCTGAATCTACTGCTTCCTTCACAGTTCTGGGATCATCATTAGTAATAGACAAAGAAAAATTTGAACAGAAAGCAGATGGAATATACCTTTCTAGTTGCCTTCTTTTTCGAACTGATCTTATCACACCCAGAGTTTGTGGCTCTTCATCTCCTGATTCCTCCTTTGCTGTAAAGTCTGATTCTTCCTCCTTTAGCTCAAACTCTATATTCTCAGGTTCCTTTCGTTGGACTTCATGTTTAATAACATCTTTCACCTCTTGGAACACCACATGTTGGTTGTACACAACCTTCCTTGTTGCTGGGTTCCAAAGCTTATAACCCTTTAAACCATCCTTATACCCAATAAAGATGCACTTTTCAGATTCACTATCCAACTTGGTTCGTTTCTCCTTTAGAACATGTACATATGCATCACATCCAAATACCCTCAGATGTGAAAGAGAGGGTTTCTTACCAGTCCATACCTCTTATGGAGTCTTATCCTCCAATGCTGATGAAGGTGATCTATTGACCAGGTAACATACTATCTCCACCGCCTCTGCCCAGAATTCTTGTCCTAACCTGGTACCACTAAGCATGCTTCTTGCCATTTCCATCAACGTCTTGTTCATTTTTTCTACAACTCCATTTTGCTGAGGTGTATATGGATTATTCTTATGCTGTGCTATACCACACTTCTTACAGAATTCTTCAAATTCCTTACTACAAAACTCTCCACCATTATCTGTCCTTAGCACCTTTATCTTCTCCTTTGTCTCGTTTTCCACTAGAGCCTTAAATTCTTTAAACATGTCAAAGACTTCAGATTTCTTCTTAAGGAAATATATCCATGTATTCCTTGAGAATTCATCTATAAAATGATACATAGTACATAGACTTACCTAGTGATGGAACCTTCATAGGTCCAAACACATCACTATGCACAAGCTCTAATATATGTTTCATCCTTTTACCACCAGAGGGGAAACTCACCCGATTATTCTTCCCATATACACAATTTTCATAGAAATCAAAATCCAGAGAACTATTACTCATACCTTCTACCATACCTTTACCATGAAGTATTTGAAGGCCCTTCTCTCCAATATGTCCAAGCCTTTGATGCCACAACATGTTACTCTCTCCAGAGACCACTAGAATGTCTGCGCCACTTTTAGGAATCAAAGAATTGTTGCACCCATCTACAACAGTGCTACCTTGCAGCTTGTACAGAGTTCCAATTTGAACTCCCCGCATCAATACCAGTCCCCCAAACCATCTTGAAAGTATCCTTCTCGAACACTGTTTTTACACCTGCATCATCCAACTTGCTTACAGAAATCAGATTTTTGGCCAATGCAGGAATATGCAGAACACCCGGAAGTGTTCTAACCCTTCCACCTTGCAACTTCAACTTTACATTTTCCCGACCAATGATTCTAGCCTTCCTGTCATCCCCCAAGAAGACATCACCACCATCATATTTCTCATACTCGTAGAATCACTCTCTATGGGGAGTGAAGTGAAAGGATGCACCTAAGTCAATCAACCATGACTCATGATCTACATGTGTACTTGAAGAGGCCAAGTACACAGCCCCACCTTCATCTGAGGTGGTTTTTGCCTCTACAGAAGGAGCATCATCAGATCCCTTTCCTTTATCAGGAGTTTTAGATTTACACTCCATTTTGAAGTGCCCTTCCTTTCCACATTTCTAGCACACCACCTTTACAAGTTTCCTGGATATTTAGATCTCCCTCTAGATTTAGATCTCCCACTCGATGAATTAGTTTTGTTTCTATTCTGGGACCGTCCTCGTATAGGAAAGGCATCACCATTCTGGCTCTCCATATTTTTCCGTCTCATCTCCTCCGTTAACAAGGATGAGACTATTTCATCAAACTGCAAGGCAGTTGCATTGCTACCTATTGCAATAACCAGACTATCCCACGAATCTGGTAGAGAAAAAAACAAACTCATGCACTTATATTCATTTGAAATTTTGATATCAACAAACGATAACTAACTTACCACAGTATTAAACGAATTCAGATGCTCTGTCACCGAGTATCCATCTTTCATCCTCAGGTTATACAATATTTTTTGCAGGAACAGTTTATTCACCAGAGACTTAGATTGGTACAAAGTCCCTAACTTGTCCCACAAAGCCTTCATTGTAGCTTCCACTGATACATTCAACAATACTAAATCTAGGACACACAATCGTATTGTCCTCTTTGCCTTCCGATCCAACTTCTTCCATTCTTCATCAAACATTCCCATTAGTTTAGTACTCGGATCTACTGTGAGCCACTGATCTTTATCCACCAATAGATCCTCCATCTTGAGTTTCCACAACTCTGAACTCTGACCATTAAATTTCTTGATCTCTATCTTTCCACTGTTCGCCAGCTTTTTTCACCACTAGAATCGATCTCATAGATCTCCTGTTGAATAGGGTCTACCACAGGCCTGAGCGAAAACCCTCAGCAACAAAGGCATGCCCTTGAAGCCAAAACAACTCCAATATCAAATGTAGGTTTTAACCTTGTACAGAAATTACCTTCATACGAATTCTAAAAAACACAGAAAATAAACAATGCGAGATCATAACAATTATACACATATACACAGAGGTTTTCCCCTGGATCCCAAAACCGGGACTACCAACTTGATTTTTTCACTATGTTCCTTTCAATGTTACAATACATATTTATATATGTCGAAGCATCCAATACCATGGACCGAAAATCATCGCATCCAAAACCGTGGACGGAAAACCATAGTTAGGTTCACCCAACATAATATAGGGTCCAAAAAAAAAAATCTCGGGGCACTACCTCGGACCTCATAGAGGGGGTCTACTTGCCCCCCTCAAACCCCCCTGTGACCCCCCCCCCGCTGCACAATCGCCACAACAAACCCCCCGGTTCACTACGTAGGTTAGTCGTGGAAAGAATATAACACAATCCAACATTCCAGGGACGCGGATGGAGACGAGGAGGAATGGGACCTGGATGAGGGAGTGGACAATTAATTTGCTACAATTATGGAGGACCTGGGCACTACACACATGATTGCATGAACACGACTAGAATATGTTGCCCGTAATGTTACCAATTTGACAATAAAGTAGTAGATTGCCCCACACTAATTGCACAGATGCATGAAAAAGGGGTGCTTCAGGCTAATCCCACTCAGAACATCTAAATGATGAAGGTTGAACCACGCCAAGAGGATCCTAACGTAAACATGGTGCTCAGAAGCGGTGTGACCACTGGAGAGAATAAGGGGAAACAACCTGAGGAGGATACCTAGGTTTGCAAGGCCCCTACAAAGCAACCTGAGTTTGATTTGGAATAGGTGAAAGAGACATTTATGGAAGCTAAAAAGAGCTTCGTGGAGGCCTCTACTTCAAGTAGCAAGGATCAAACTGAACCAAAAATAGATCCTTATATGCTAACTACCTTTTTAGAGACATGCATGAAGCTACTACATGACAATAAAGTGGTTAAGGGGTTGCATGAGTTGGTAACCAGGTGCGCAGGGTCAGGTGAATCGTGCATGATCCGGAAACTAGGCAAGCATGCTTTGCACACCAGGCGTGAAATGCGATTAACTGCACAAATTGGTAACTATGAGATGGATCAGGTCATTCTGGACTTGGGATCGGATGTGAATGTGCTACCTAAACAGACCTGGGAACGTATGGGTAGGCTCGCATTACAATGGTCTCCTGTTCAATTATGGATGGCGAACCAACAAAAAATTGTACCCATGGGGAGGTTGCAAGGAGTCATAGTGGACATTGAAGGTGCAAGCACACAAATAGACTTTGAGGTAAAAGAAATTGTAGATGACAACAATCCTTACCCCACATTATTAGGGATAGACTGGGCCATGGACATGAATGGAGTCATCAACCTAAAGAGATGAAAAAAGATATTTGAGAAAAAGTCTCTCCACTTAGTGGTCCCTCTAGACCCAACTAAAGGGGCATGCTACACTGAGCCTGTGCGTGATGAGGACAATGACGATGAATTGGACTGCATCTACCAAATCACACCGTAGGATTAGGATTGGGTGAATCCGAAAGTAAACGGCAGAATCTCATGGGAACATGACAGTTCCTGCACACCAGACTCAGATGAAGAGATCGAGCGATGAAAAAACTGATTGCATGAGGTCACAACGCTAAATTGTAAAATGATCATTAGATCACTACACCACGTAACGATAGAAGCAAGGGAGTTGCGAACAGATGCGGGTGCAAAAAACATGTAGGAACTAGTAGACAACTACGAAAAGGCAATTCTGGAGAAAAAGTAGCAGGGTGTGCAAATAGGGCCGCTATGCAAAACAACTCTACAAGGGTGGAGGACACACCAAAAGACTAGGAGAAAGTGGTGTGGACGTATAAGGCAGGTGTGCATATGCGTTGGAGGACAAAGCAGGGGGAGCATCCATCGGCGGCGTAGGATGTAGGTGTATATGGTGCACGTGCCAAACTAGCTAAGAATAAAAAATCGGAATTTTCCACAGCAATGAATTCTGCTAGCTGTTTGCAAAAAAGCCAGTAGGAAAGCAAGGGGGAGCATGAACAATGTCTGCCAGAGAAGACGATCCAATAGGAATTTGTGGCTACCAAGGGTTCAATCGGCCTCTAAGACCATTGGCAAAAGGAGGGGGGCAAAGGTGAGGGAAGAAACTACCCAGATTGCAAAATCTGCAGTTTGGTCTACATGTGAGGTCTTAGGCAAGGAAATTCGGGGGTTGTGGGAAGCCATTCGGTGTGACAGTAGTAGGCTTCATGAAATCAAGGAAGAATGGGCATGACTAAGGAGGAAAAACACGATGTTGGATGAAGATATTAGCAAAATAAAAATCAGTGTCACACAAGTGGGCAACGCGAATCTGCAAATAAGGAAACCAGGCCTAGTCAGGTCTAGCCTGATACTAGAACGAGATGTGACCCTACTAGCATGGCTATGACTGCACCAATGGAAAAATGTACCATATATAGCAGCGCCTGATGGGATAATGGATATGAAGGCACTCGAAAGGTGCTCGCAGCCCGGGCTAGCAGGGAAGCTCAAATATCGCACCTCGGGTGTGACCACCTGACTAGCTGTGGAAAGCACAATCTCAGCATCCCATGTAGTTGAAAGAGGGCGCAAGACTATAAGAAAGCCTGCAGGAGGCCTGTGTAGAAAGAGGGTTCCATGCTAGGCCAATTAGTTAGCAAGATCACAGTTGCACTGAAGGGGTTGTGCTGCCATGTGGAAAGGTTGGGAGGTGACCGTTGATGTCACTATTCATGACAAGAAGTTCGAGTTACGACAAAGAGGAGCGGGCGGTGGGTCATTAAGACAGGAGCCCCAAGCTAGATACATAAATATTTTCCACCCATAAGATATTAATAAATTGAAAAAGGAGGGAAGGGCTCCATTCAAATTTACACCGTTCACCTAAAAACCCTTGGACAACACTGGGATATTTGAGATTTGAGCCAGTACAGACCAACAAACATCCAACTACTAGGCCTCCCATGAGTACCATGGCTAGAACCTAAGCACTGTTCGCGGAATAACTGTATCTGACCCAAGAGGAACTAGAAGAAGCGGTCATTTCCCTCGAAGTTCCAAGTCCCCATGCACACCGTGAACCCAGAAAGACAAGCAGACTACGGGGCCAGTCCGGACATCACCGAGATTCAGTAAATTATCAGTGGCCGAAAAGGGCAAAGCAATCACCACTGAAATAGATGAGGACAAGGAATATTTGCAAGCCCTAATTGCTCAGATTGAAGCACAGGATGAGAAAGAAGAGGATGCTTTCCAAATACCTTCACTACCACCATATATCTCTCCATGGAACGGGATTGCCAAGATACCAAAGGACCTGGATACTGTGAAGAGTATGCTTCAGACCCCGCTTCTTCTAGATGACATAAGGTTTGATGGTCTACCGCTGGGCCAAGTACCAAGTATCAAGTTCGAAGATTGGGATCTTGTGGACAAAGAGAAGTTCCCCCAATTGGCCGAAGACAAATTACTACTGCAGAAGTGGTTACGGGGTGTGGAGAAGGTGGGATTACTCAATATGAGGTGGATACCCCACTATCACCACATGACCATCACCATTTTTGTTATCTGATAGTTGCTATGTCTGCTACATGATGGGTATCTCTAGTTGGAGGAGCCAATTCCCATCACAGCTGATTTAGTACATCGGATTGCCCACCTACCTATTAAAGGGAATGACCCCACAGACATATCTAGAACAAGTAGTGATGTGGGTCTCACAGAAGTAATGAAGGCTAAATATAAGCTGGAAAGGTGAAAGCGCGGGTATGTAATAGAAAGCATCAAACACTGAAGGGTGCGAGTCACCACCCATATACTAGCCAGTAAACTCATGAGGAAATTTCATGTAGATGAGATGCCAGCCCCTGTCATCATGCTTGTGGAGTAGTGTGCAGAAGGGGTTCAGCTCAACTAGGCGCAGTTTCTATGCGATGAATTTGTGATAAATTGTAAGGATGCACAGGAGAAAGGTAAGACTTTCCATTATGCATGGTTGCTACTATCAATCCTTCTGTTTGCAAGAGAACTACCGCAGGGTAGCTAGTTTCCCAGCATTGAGAAGAACCTACATAAAGCAGTGCAGTATAACTCTCTCTGGGCTACCAAGGACGCCATGAGGGTTCGTGAGATCAAGGTATTTTGGATATTCATGGAGGAAAGTATCTGAACTTGGATCGCTCATAGACCGTGGTTATCCTCAACAATATATAACAATTTTCAAATCATGACTAAGTTCAAAGCAGACATGCATAGCCTATATATCCAAGCACGGAAGGATCCACAACAAACATGGGTAAATCTTCCATTCATTGCAACAGATGATGCAATTTACGAGGTACTCACAGCATGGCCTTAAGAGTAGCAAACCCCGGACGTGGCCATATTAGAAAGGATCACAACATAGTAGTGAAAGAAGGAAATTGAGCTGTGACTCACTAAAATTCGTGAAAAGGACACATCAGGGACAAAAGGCAGCTTCACAGCAAGGGGTGACCAAGGAAGTAAGCACCAAAGAGATTAGGGAAGATCGGGAAGTGTCCTCGGAATAGGACATGCAGAAGGAAATGGAGACACAAGAATGCATGGACCTTCCCACAAAATTGACCCAAGCCAAGAGGTTGTGCATCAAGGAGTCACCACATACATTCAAAAATTCAAAGACAACAAATACCTTGGAGAAATACTTTCAGGACAGTAGCGAACCAGTGCGTGATGTCACTCAAGGTGCTTTGCAGGAGCTGATGGCAGAGCAGACAACTGTGTTGGGGGAGCTAGGCATAGTTTCAAGCGTTACAGGTGTGAACCCTAGGAGGAATGTTTCCGACCCTCACGGAAGGTATAACCTGTTAGCCTCCTGCTGCAGCAGGTTACTCATATTTCATGATTGACATTTTTACAGACCAAATATGTCATACTTTGCATGCTGCAATGCTCACTATTTGCTAAACAATCACCAAGCGAAGAAGGCTACTCAGAGTTCATCTAACTGATTTCCAAATTTTGAGAAGTTATTCCAGTTTTGTACAATTTTCAGCTAAAAGGAGGTCCAAATAGCTTAATATTGTTCTCCCTAGGTTTCAATTTCCTGTTTTAGAATATAGAGAATGAAAATATGTCCAAACAACTTAATCTTGGCAGATTCTTAGATAGGTAGAGAATCAAAGGAGTCCAACTACTTAATTTGGGCCCTTGGATGAAATAAGGGTAGTTTGTAGATAGGAAAGTTAAAAAGAAAAATTGAAATGATGGGTCTGCGAGTCTAAGTGCACCCAAACCAAAAGAAGAAAAAATGTTAGGTAAGCAGGTTGGGTAGGTAGTTCCGAGGTTGTAGAATCTTGATGTTTGTTCATATTTTAAAAGTACCATCTACACTCAGATCACAGTCATCAAGAATTTTTATTCGAAGAAGCTCAAACCAGGCGTAACTAACTTCCCTTGCTCCATCTTCCCGAAATCATTAACTAATTTCCCCAAAAGAGGTTAAGATCAGCTTGATACCTCTTAGTTTCATCATTTTCATGTCATTAGCTTGGGTGAAGATCTGCTTCACTCAAAGAAAATCCATACTCTCTCTATAAGGTTCTATCCCCCCGTTGCAGCCTAAGATCTCTCAAACTTAGCGCTTTCTTACCATCTCCATATTGACTACTGAAATTATTATTTAACTCCCTATATTTTTCCCATCCCCCTACTAAAACTATGTAAATCATTCCCTATGTAAATATCCCTCCCCCTGGTTGAAAAATAACCATAAGTACCCCCAGGAATTGCTCAGTTTGTTTGAAACTTGGCAAGAACCCTCATGCTGCCCCTTCAAACCATCTGCTAATGCAATAGACTCCTTCCAAAGTGTAAACTCCCTTTTTAGGTTGTCGGACCCCTTCCGAGGCCTCAAGTGCTCTTCTAACGCACATACTCACTCCTTCCAACTGCAATAGACCCTTGCCGATTTCCTTAACACTCTGTAGATCCTAGTGAGTCGTCTCGCGTCGCCATATCGCAATATTTTCACCACATAGGTGTGCCCCATCCTTTGTTGCCCGATGCGATATCGCAATGTCGGCGATCGGCAGTCGCAAGCATCACATTTCCAAAGTAAATACCTTCTCGTTCCTCGTCGATGCGATATTGCGATCGCATCGGAAGAAGTTCATTGCATCGCATTTAAGTATGAACCACCCTGCCACGTCACCTGGATGACATCACCCGCCGTACTGCTGACGTCAGCAGCCAAAAAACCGAAAATTCGCGCAGGAAGAAAAATCGTGCTTCGGAGCTCCAGAACAAGAAATGGAGGAAGTTTTCGAATCGCGCATCGCTACGGGAAATAGGCCATTTTTGGGAATCTTTAGGGAATATTTTGATTCCTTGGCCCGTTTTGCACCGAAAAGGCCCGAAATTGCCCGATTTTTCCAAATCAAACCGATTTGAAGACAGGAAGAGACCAGAGACAGAGATTAAACAGTATCAGATCAAATCAACAGGGAAAAAGCATGTCAAAGAGTATCAGCAAGCGGCGGAGACCATCAATGTAGTGGCAAAGTGTATCAGCGAAGATCTTAACAGCGGCTCAAAGCAAGAGAAAATTAAATACCTTCCAGCAAAGTCAAAAAAGAGGGCGAGACCACTCAAAACTCTCAAATCATGGTTATTGCACATTTAACTCGCACCAGAACAGAACTGCAGATCCCAAAGCATAGTTATTCCAGCAGTACTGCATCGAGGCTCCAAGGGCCACATTGCACTCCTTTTGATCTAGCTACCTCTGACACAATTTCAATAGATATTTACTTGCACTTAATTTTGGCACAAGTTTAGGTTTAGAAATCTTTTTGTAGACCTGTTTAAGGTCAATTGTAATAAGTAAGTTCGAGATTTTTGCACTATAAAGACAGCCCTGAACACTGTATTACGGGTTGTTGGTTGGTTGGTTGGTTTATTAGTCAACAAGCTATCTCTAGCTGATTTTGCTTCGGGAGAGACTCGCACTGTAATGTCCGATAAGTTTCTATAATCAAAGATTGCTTATGAGCCTTGGAGAATGCACTGTTCACTGTGTTTACTGCTTGAAGAGTGATTATGGAATTCTCGTGCTGTTGCATAACTCAATAAGTGCTTCTTACCTCTGTTTTCATTCATGAATTACACTCTTAAACAGCAGAAAGAAAGATTAGCTTAGAATTTGTTTAAATACACTCTATGCTCAATTTCTGGTGTTTCTTCATGTTTTCCTCTGTTAAAGCATAAATATGAATTCCACATGGCTCATGTTTGCCTTAACCCAAGACAGTTATCTAGGGATTTTTCATTGCCCCTAGATAGAGATCATCTTTCCCTCTGTTAAGTTAAATGAGAGATTCTTAAGTGCCTCTCATTCCTTACATATCACTCATCCTTTTAGCCTGAAGATTGTGTTATGAGCAGCTATCCTGCTTCATTATTTCTCTTATGACCAGAAAGACGCACTGATAATCCTAACCCATGACTCCATGCCCAATGGTTTGAAACTTATCACTTCATAAATTGCCTCTCTACCTAAAATCATTTTCCTTCCATCCAAACTCAAACAAAAAACCCCTGAGCCAAAAAAAAGCCTAAAAACACCAATAAAGTTTAATCATTAAGAGAGAGCCCTCTCTGATTGCAGGTGGGCTAGAACCTGCAATCCAAAGATTGGTTTGTGGTTACCTTGGTCGTATCCCTACAGGAGCCTAGGGACAACCTAAGTGGAACCATAATGGCGACTCTGCTGGGGACCTCCTCAGATAAATTCACTAAACCAGTCTGCAGCCCCACAGAGGAAGAAACCGACCTGTGAAGGCCTCAGTCGACCTATGTCTTTAAGGAAAAAGTTCCCAAAAAATAGAGTAGAAGCTGGCTCCTAAGAAGCAAACACGTGATACACGATCAAATCCTGATCCAAATCGCCCAGCTATTTTTGAAAATCCAAATTCAATTCCTAAGATCATTAGAAAACAAAAGCAAAAAGAAGACCCAACTGTTGCGAGTCCTGAAACAGTTCAGCCAAGCAGTGTTCCAACCCCTGTCAAAGTTTTATTCTGGTCAACCCCAAGTTCCCCTGGTTCATCACCTCCGTCTCCAAGCAGCTTTTCTACACCTCCATCCCATACTCCTACTACCACCACTACTCCTTCTACCCTGGTTGTTCCTGTTATCCCCACTTCCCTAGTTGTTCCGCTTATCCCCATCATCATGGCTAGATATGCGCCCTTACAACTGCCTGCTAATCCCGGGGCTATGCCTTAGGACTACCAATAAAAAATCACCTATTTTGATGGCGTAACCTCTTGCACCGCCCTACAGCATACAAAGAAAATGCAGGATTATTTCGAGAGTTATGAAATTGATGATCAGAGTGTAAGAATGAAGATTTTTGTCCAAAGTTTGACCGGTGATGTCAGAACCTGGTTTAGGGCACTTGCACCCAATTCTATATTAAACCCTGAAACCTTATACCGGGTATTTATTAACAGATGGGAGAAAAAGAAAGATCCCCTACACATACTATCTGAGTATGATATTATCAAAAGAGGACCTCAGGAAATAGTTTTGGATTACTGTGCAAGATTTAACAATGTTTACAATGCAATACCATAAAATTTAAGACCTCCACCTGATCTCGCTTTATACAAATTCCCGGATGGCTTTGATGTTTAGATGGCATATCAGTTAAGGGAAAGAGCCCCTCAAAGCCTTGTAGAAATGCAAGATGTTGCTGTTAGTGTGGAAGCAAATCTAATTGCTAAAAGAAACAGAGCCAGAACTGAGAGAAGAACCACTTTCAAAGAAGAACCCTCAGCCTTCGATCAGAAGCTAGATGCTATCATCAGTGGCATCCACAGACTAGGAGACATAGTAGACAATGTTGAGAGAAAAACTTTATGGGAGGGTCAACATCCCAATGCCATAAGGAACCCGAACTTCAGAAAAACTCAAAACACAAACGTTGGAAGGGCCAGTCCCGACCATGATATTAGGCCTCCTTTTCAAGAAAATGATGCGAAGGCATCTACATCCACTGAGCCCACAGATGGGACTCATATGAACCTGATAGATTCAGAAAATGAACAGCAAATCTTCCTCACGCAAGAAGACCGACCATATCCTGATGCAAAACAATTTCACACCAAGTCGAGAGAGTCCTTCGAATTTAAACAAGGCTATGATACCGTTGTGTACGAGGTACACAAGCAATACAAATTAAGAACAAGGACCATTGATGTTCCCCCATCTAGCAGAACAAAAGATAGAAAACAGCTCAACAGAAGTAAAGGAAATATCACCGTCAATCAACCAGCTGACAGCTCTGTCCCAAACCCTCATCAGGTAACTGTGGAGGATGTAACAGACACACACTCTCCTATTGATCGGCCTCTACCTCCCTCCTCCCGAAAAGAAGATCTGAATAGGGCTCCTAAAAATCTTCCCAAAACAGAAATACCACAAACTGTCATACATCATGACATTGACATTCCAAAAGAAAACATAGAGAGTATGCCTGAAAAAGAGAAATTCGCCACTGTCAACGCCAAGAACTCATTGGAAAAACCATTCAATTTAGAAGCAGAGATTGGAAAACTCAAGATTTCCAATTCCCCTCTCAGAACTTGCCAAACATGATGTATATAGGCAACAAATTCAAAGGTCACTTCAATTACCAGAACTAAGGGATGATGTGAACACTTTAGATGATACCCCTGAACTACTGTTTGGTCCAGAAGTTAACGGAAAAACAACATATGGACCTGTTCCACCTTTTTATGTCAGTCTACACATACATGACAAAATACTCCATAATGCTATGTTTGACTCAGGGGCCTCACATAACCTTATTCCCAAAGCTATAATGGAAAGGTTGAACCTTGATGTCATAAGACCGTACAAAGATCTGTATTCCTTTGACTCAAGTCAAGTCAAATGTTTAGGCTTGATCAAAGACCTTTGTGTCTCTCTAGTCCAATTCCCCAACAAGACAATCTTAACGGACGTAGTAGTTGCTGACATTCCCACAAAGTATGGCATGCTCCTATCCAGATCGTGGGGAGAAAAATTGCAAGGGTCCCTTCAACTCGACCTCTCTTATGCCACTATATCTGTCTTTGGGCAACCAAAGAGACTATATAGAGAAACATTAACGAAGTATGTGGTAAGCAGTGAGGAAAAACCCCAAAATTTTCCAATTTAATCAATCCATTCCGATATGGATTCTTTTATTTTATTTAATGACAACACAAACCCTCCAACTAATGATAAGCCGTTATCTTTGGAGCAAGGAACGTACATCAACGAGGAATCAGTTGCCAATACCCATGAAATTGTCTCAACAACCAAGGCAACCAACAAACAGCAAGAAGAACATCTCGAAACAGAAACTGTAAGTCTGCCCGATCCCCAAAAAACTGAAACTCTCAATACAAACCTCAAACAAGAAATCACATGGTATCTGGAGTTTGATGGTTCGGTTAACAAGTTAGGAGCAGGGGCTGTAGTATGGATTTACAATACTCATGATAACCACGCACAAGGCCATGCCTATAAACTCAATTTCAGATGTACAAACAACATGGCAGAGTATGAAGCTCTTCTCTTAGGCCTCAAGTTGCTCAAACTCCTAGGAGCTACTAAAGTGTCCGTCCTAGGTGACTCTGACTTGATTATACAACAAATAAAAGGTAACTTTGTCACTAATGATAGTAGAATGAGAGCTTACAGAGCTGCTGCCACCGAATTACTCAATGCCTTCAGTGAATTCAAGCTTGCCAAAATTGCACGAGATCATAATATTCATGCCCATAGTCTAGCAACCTTTGCTAGCACATGCAAACTTCCCTTTGAACCAAATCACCTTTTCACCGCTGAAATAAAACACAGACCTTCGGTCCCTAACAATGTCAAGGATTGGCAGGTATTTCAAAATGATGCCCAGATTAACAGTTTCTTAACTCTGGAGGACGAATTTTCCAACACAAAAATTGACATGGATGCCATGGCCGACTCACAATAGTTAGCAGAAGAAAATCACCTGGTTGTAACAGCTACAACAGCTAAACAAATCCTTAACCCAACTGTTTTCAACAATACAAACATAGAACAACTGAAACAAATCTGTTTAGAGGAAACAGCCAAGGTGGAGGATGAGTTTATTGATCTGAAGAGTAATGTTCTACCTGCCGGCCTTACTCCATTGGAAGACATGTTTGATGACAACGATGTGCCCAAAAAGCCAAAGATGGAACCTTTGAATGCTGCCATAAAAGAACACAACATAGGAACAGCAGAGCATCCCAGAATGATTAAGTTGTCCAAAAATTTGCCCCCTGATCAAAAACCGAAATATGTGGATTTGTTCAAAGAATTCCAAAATGTATTTGCCTGGAGTTATGAGGACTTGAAGTCGTATGACACCTCAGTGATCCAACATACCATTCCCTAAAAACCAAATCAAAAACCATTCAAACAGAAACTCAGGAGAATCAACCCCATGATCCTTCCCCTTATTGAGAAAGAAATAAAGAGAATGTTTGAAGAAGGTATCATTGCACCCATCAGATTCTCTGAATGGGTGTCTAACTTAGTTCCCACTAAGAAAAAAACAAGAGAGATAAGACTGTGTGTAGACTTGATAAATTTAAACCAAGTCTCTCTAAAAGACCACTACCCGTTGCCCAAAATGGACCATATCTTGCAAAGAGTAGTGGGTTCCTCTAGAATTTCTTTACTAGATGGATTTTCAGGATTTAATCGAATACATGTTCACCCGGATGACCAGGACAAGACAGCTTTTACCACACTGTGGGGAACATTTAAGTACGTTAAAATGCCTTTTGGGTTGAAAAACGCTGGTGCTACCTTTCAAAGGGAAAATTGCATTTGCTAAGGAGATACATGATTTCCTCGTAGTTTACCTTGATGACCTGACCCCATTCTCCAAATCTGACCAAGAGCACCTTAAGCACTTAAGGCAAATTTTCATGACATGCAGAAAATATGGCATTTCCTTGAATCCTAAGAAGTCCTTGTTTTCCCTTAAGGAAGGCAAGCTTCTAGGGCATATAATATCAAAATATGGGATTAGAATTGACCCGGAAAGAATTCAAGCTATCCTTCAAATCCCCTATCCAATAAACATAAAAGAACTGCAAGCTTTCCTTGGAAAGATCAATTTCCTAAGGAGATTTATCCCAAACCTAGCCGAGCTAATAGGGCTATTGAGCAACATGTTGAAGAAGGATGCCAAAGTAAAATGGTCTCTTGAAACCAAGCAGGCTTTTAAGAGTATAAAATTTTCCCTAACTCAAACGCCTGTCCTCACCACTCCTCAATTCGACAAAGATTTTATCATTTTCTCTTTTGCATCTGAACACACTATAGTTGTTGTCCTTTTGCAGAAAGATGATCAGGGCAACGAAAAGCCAATTGATTTCTTCAGCCGAGCTTTGAGAGATGCACCCTTGAAATATCAGATCATGGAAAAGCAAGCCTATGCCCTGGTCAAAGCCATCAAAGATTTCAGAAATTACATCCTATACTCCCACGTGATTGCCTATGTCCCTAAAGCTGTTGTAAAGGATATATTAACTCAAGAGGGACTAGAAGGAAAAAGAGGCAAGTGGATTGCCAACATCCTTGAATACGACATTGAAATAAAGCCCACCAAGCTCATAAAATGACAAGGGTTAGCCAAACTAATGTCTGAAACAAACTTCCAAGCATTAGACATCAATCAGCTGGACAATGAACCGGAGTTGGCGACTCCACAGATCAGTGAAACCTTCATGCAATCCCCATGGTATGCTGATATTTGCTTTGTATTGTTAAAACTATGTGCTCCCCCATGATTGTCCAGAACCAAGAAAATATTTTGAAGGATGAAATCATCAAAATTTTGTGTCATAGATGGTGCTTTGTTTTGGAAAAATCATGAAGGTATTTTGCTTAATTGTTTAACTATAAATGAAACTAACAGCATCATGAAAGAATTCCATGCAGGAGACTATGGAGGACACTTATATTGGAAGTCCACAGCTGACAAGATCTTACGGGCTGGTTATTACTAGCCCTCTTTATTTGCAGATGTAAAGAAGTTTACTGTCTCATGCCACAAATGCCAAATCTTTGAAGGGAAAAGAAAACTACTGCCCTTGCCCCTTAAGCCCATTTCAACCCAGAAACCTTTTCAACAATGGGGTCTCGAATTCATTGGAGAAATTCATCCCTCTTCCTCAGGCCAACACAAGTGGATTTTAATAGCCACTGATTATTTCACTAAGTGGATTGAAGCCATCCCATGTAGGCAAGCCAACGACTCCACCATTATCCAATTCCTTGAGAGCAATATCCTTTCTAGATTTGGCTGCCCGAGAAAATTATCACTGACAACGCTATTGCTTTCAAATCCAAAAAAATGATCAACTTTTGCCATAAATACCACATCACCTTAGGCCACTCCACAGCTTACTACCCTCAAGGTAATGGCTTGGCAGAATCTTCAAACAAAAGCCTCATCAATATCATAAAGAAACGGCTGGAGGAAAACAAAAAGAACTGGCATAGGAAGCTCACAAATGCTCTGTGGGCAGACATACTTTCCACCAAGAAATCCATTGGGATGAGCCCTTATGAACTTGTATATGGCATGGAAGCCAAGTTCCCTTCATCTCTGGGCATTCCTACTATTAAATTGTTGCAAGAAATTCAGGCTGAACCGAATGACATGCAGAGAAGAGTTAATCAAACCATTCATCTTCAGCAAACCAGAGAACAAGTCTTCGATAGAGCTCAAATACTGTAAGAAAAACTCAAAAAGATGTTTGATAAGAAGGCCAAAGCAGAGGATTTCTGGGTGGGCAGCAAAGTTCTAAGATGGGATTCACGAAGAGAATACAAGGGAAAACACACAAAATTCGATTTTTTGTGGAAAGGTCCGTACATTATCAGCGTTGTGCAAGGCAATAATACCTATTTTCTCAAATCTCCAGATGGCAGCATAGCTGAAGAAGGCCCTGTCAATGGCCAAATGCTAAAGCACTACAATGATCCTTTTGATTGAAAAGAGCAGGCGATGTTTTATTCTGTACATAGAATATTTGTATATACCAGTGTTTTGATTTTTTATAAGAATCCATGATGCTAAAGCACGCAGAAGAAAGCAGGCAATGCTTTGCAGCTTAACAGCAACACAAGTGAAGGAAAGAGTTGTTCCCAATCCAAAATTTCAAATCAATCCAACAGTCAGCACTAACAAGTTCAAAGCACAACCATAACAGAAGAAACAAGGCAATCTGACCTGCTGTTCTTGGCTTCTCACAAGGAAAAGCCATCCCCAAGTGAAGTCACTGTTAGCCTCCTGCTGCAGCAGGTTACTCATATTTCATGATTGACATTTTTTACAGACCACATATGTCATACTTTGCATGCTGCAATGCTCCATATTTGCTAAACAGTCACTAATCAAGGAAGGCTACTCAGAGTTCATCTAACTGCTTTCCAAATTTTGAGAAGTTATTCCAGTTTTGTACAATTTTCAGCTAAAGGGAGGTCCAAACAGCTTAATCTTGGTCTCCCTAGGTTTCAATTTCCTATTTTAGAATATAAAGGATGAAAATCTGTCCAAACAGCTTAATCTTGGCAGATTCTTAGATAGGTAGAGAATCAAAGGAGCCCAACTGCTTAATCTGGGCCCTTGGAAGAAAAAAGGGTAGTTGGTAGATAGGAAGGTATAAAAAAGAAAAAATTGAAATGATGGGTCTGCAAGTCTAAGTGCACCCAAACCAAAAGAAGAAAAAATGTTAGGTAAGTAGGCTGGGTAGGTAGTTTTGAGGTTGCAGAATCTTGATTGCTGATCAGTTCCATGTTTTCAGGGTGTCATCTCTACTCAGGACACAATCACCACGCAGTTTTATGTGAAAGAGCTCAAAACAGGCATGACTAACTTCCTTTCTCCATCTCCCCCAAAATCATTAACTAATTTCCCCAAAAAAAGAGGTCAAGATCTGCTTGATATCTCTTAGTTTCATCATTTTCATATCATTAGCTTGGGCGAAGACCTGCTTCATTCAAAGAGAATCCATACTCTCTATATAAGGTTCTATCTCCCCTTTTTAAGCCTAAGATTTCTTAAACTTAGCGCTTTCTTGTCATCTCCATTTTAACTACTAACACTATTATTTAACTCCCTATATTTTCCCCATCCCCCTACTAAAACTATGTAGATAATCCCCTTATCTAAATATCCCCTCCCCCTGGTTGGAATATAACCATAAATACTTCACTGGGAATTACTAAGTCACCTGGACTTTAGTAAGAACCCTCCCTCTGCAAAAATTTCCACTCCCAAGTGTATGGGCCCCTTCCAAACACTAAGGGAACCCTTTCCAAATGCTAAATAACCCTCCCCGCGCATTCTTCTGTGAAAAATATTAATGTTTGTTTGATAAGTTTTCACCGCGCAAACACATTTACCCATTTTCTAAAGTTGAAAACCCACCGCGCCGCAAAAAATTAAACCTTTAACGCGTGAGCGCGCCTTTGATAAACCCCGCGCATCTCCCTTTCCCGTCCACCGTCGGATCGCCTCCCCCAGATCCTACGGTCCTTGATCACATCGCGCGCCCGATTACGGTGGTAGGTTACCACCCGATGTCCGATGGTTTTCCCGTCATACACAGGAACAGGTGGCGGCCTCCCATTGCATCGGGCCGCCCCTGACAGAAACCACCTCCGTACCAAAGGCGGTCCGATGCACAGGGAAAACCGCCCTCCCCTCACATAACAGGAGTGCCACCACATCCTGCCAGGTCGCCTCCACGTCACCTCACCCTGCCTGCGCCCAGTCCACGTCACCCTGCCACGTCACCCCGCCGTACTGCCACGTCACCTTGATGACGTCAGCATGCTGACATCACATCCATACCAAAGGACCCCACTGCTGACGTCATCATGCTGACATCATCTTCCGTACTGCTGACGTCATGCTGACGTCAGCAGCAAAAAAACCGAAAATTCGCGCAAGAGGAAAAATCGTGCTTCGGAGCTCCGAAATGAGAAACAGAGGCAATTTTTGATGCGCGATTAGCGCAATGGGAAATATGCCATATTGGGGAATCTTTAGGGAATCTTTTGATTCCTTGGCCCGTTTTGCACCGAAAAGGCCCGAAATTGTTCGATTTTGCCAAATTAAACTGATTTGAAGACAGGAAGAGACCAGAGACTGAGATTAAAGAGTATTAGACCAAATTCATAGAGAGAAAACATGTCAAAGAGTATCAGAAAGCGGCGGAGACCATTAATGTAGCGGCAAAGAGTATCAGCGAAGATCTTAACAGCGGCCCAAAGCAGGAGAAAATTTAATGCCTTCCAGCAAAGTCAAAGAAAGAGGGCGAGGCCAATCAAAGCTCTCAAATCATGGTTATTGCACATTTAACTCACACCAGAAAAGAACTGCAAATCCCAAAGCACAGTTATTCCAGCAGTACTGCATCGAGGCTCCAAGGGCTAGATTGCACTCCTTTTTAATCCAGCTACCTCTGACACAGTTCAATAGATATTTACCTGCATTTAATTTTGGCACAATTTTAGGTTTAGAAAGCTCTTTTTGCAGACCTGTTTTAGGTCAATTGTAATAAATAGTTTGAGATATTTGCACTATAAAGACAACCCTGAATACTGTATTACGGGTTGGTTGGTTGGTTGATTAGTCAACAAGCTATCTCAAGCTGATTTTGCTTCGAGAGAGACTCGCACTGTAATATCTGATAAGTTTCTATAATCAAAGACTGCTTATGAGCCTTGGAGAACGGATTGTTCACCGTGTTTACTGGTTGAAGAGTGATTATGGAATTCTCGTGCTGTGCATAACTCAATAAGTGCTCCTTACCTCTGTTTTCATTCATGAATTACGCTCTTAAACAGCTGAAAGAAAGATTAGCTTAGAATTTGTTTAAGTACACTCTATGCTCAATTTCTGTTGTTTCTTTATGTTTTCCTCTGTTTAAGCATAAATATGAATTCCACATGGCTCATGTTTGCCTTAAACCAATACAGTTATCCAGGGATTCTTCATTGCCCCTAGATAGAAATCATCTTTCCCTCTGTTAAGTTAAACGAGAGATTCTTAAGTGCCTCTCATTCCTTACATATCACTCATCCTTTTAGTCTGAAGATTGTGTTATGAGCAGCTATCATGCTTCATTATTTCTCTTATGACCAGAAAGACGCACTGATAATCCTAACCCATGACTCCATGCCCAATGGTTTGAAACTTATCACTTCATAAATTGCATCTCTGCCTGAAAGCATTTTCCTTCCATCCAAACACAAACAAAAACCCCTGAGCCAAAATCTAGCCTAAAATCATCAAAAAAGTTGAATCATTAAGAGAGAGCCCTCTTTGATTGCAGGTGGGCTAGAATCTGCAATCCAAAGATTGGTTTGTGGTTACCTCGGACGTATCCCTACAGGAGCCTAGGGACAACCTGAGTGATAACACACCCCATCCATCAAAGTTTATAATTTTTTAGAGTGTAATTCTAAAATATATTTGATATAAAAGATAAGAGGTCTTATCATAAGCCTACTTACCATGTTCATAGGGGACTAGTTCAACTGACATTACCAATATTGCATACCGAAACAAGGTAATGGCTTATTGTTATAAGACAAGGGGTCTCATCGCGAACCAGCTTGTTCAGTTAAATTATAACAGTTGAATGGCATTGTCAATAGCTGGCCACCAAACCAGGATAATGGCTTTTAGACTTACAAAATAAAGAAAAAATAAAATGAAATACAAAAAAATGTGGAAACATATCTTTTGGATTCATTCTTTTAAATTATACTCTAAAATGGATGGGACAATGAATGATTAAATGGTTAAAAGGTAACCCTGCGAAGACTATGGATGTTTGCTGACAGCAGTGGCTCTACCTGTGATAAAGGAGTCATTATACAAGCAAGGTGAGAAAAGTATTTTGTTTTATCTTTATCAATCAAGTAAGGTTTACTTAAAACTTAGGGATGTATTTAATTTTGAGATGAGAAAAAAATAGCAAAAATAGTTTTCATTACATTCAGAATTTATAAATACCTAGTTATATTGGATTTTATCTATTTATTAAAGTTTTTAGATTGAGAAGTCAAGTATTATTTTATTTTCTCAGAGATAACTATTTCTTCCAGTGAATCGCCAATTGTTATGTTGTACAACAACCCCCCATTTCATAAAAAAATTATATAAAAATTTAAATAAGAAATTGGTCCCTTTAATTCAACTTAGATAAGATTTGTGTGTTCATAAATAAAATTGGTATTAATCCATCGTAAGGAAAAACCCTTATTAAAATTCTTAAGGTAAATGAATCATTTTAATAGCCTTTTAAATGGAAATAAAAATGTGACTTTAAAAAATATTATAAAACTCTTCGTTATTGTGATAAAGCGATTGGAAGATCACATATCGCAATAACAAAGGAAACATACGCAAAGCCACAATAAACCTTATCCATTCTCTCCGACCCGAAAAGGCAATCACAATCGGAAATCAGAGAAGCCAAATTCCAAGCACAATATAATGGAGCCCCTTAATTCCTCTGATGCAATAAAGCATATCGCAATCAGCAAATCAGCGATGACAACAACAAGGCAACACATAAACAATGGTAGCTCAAATCCTCTGATGCGATAAAGCATGTCGCAATTGGCAATTGGTGAAATCATATTGACAAAACAATAAAGCCCAAGTCCATTCCCGATTGCGATATATTAATTAGGCACACATCTCAAAAATATATGGTTTGCATGTATTGTATCACCTTCCTCAGCTGAATCATTATTTCAGGTTAAAACATTGGCCAGGATCAGATATCAAGATGAAGGGCTTGAAATGTTTAATATGATTAGAGACCAGAGGTTACAAACTCTACCTCTAGACCTATTAGCCACCACCCTGATGCTCCAGTCAAGAGAAACTGAACAACAAACTGTTGACAAAGCTCCTGCAGTGGAAAAAATTCCTGAGAAAGAAAAAGCACCAAAATAGGAAAAAGAACAGGGGAAGGGCAGTGAACATATTGGTACAGACATTCATATTGATCACAAACTACTCAAATAATGGCAATAGTTTGGCTCAATCATAAGCAATACTGAAATTATACAGGGATTTAGCATGCCAGAAGTGACAACTGGTCAGAAGACAGCAACTAATACGGTTCCAACTGAAGGAACTAGCGGCCCACCTATGAGTCAAAAGGATGTAGGGATGATTCCAAAGGATCCATCGGATGAAATTGTTCTGCATGTAGAAGAAATACCACCCTTGGATGTCTTCTACAACCCTAAACACAAGGTTGTAATAAAGAGACTGAGGAAAAAGAGAAAACTTGATCAATCTTCTCTTTTACCTACACAAATGGAGATAACTAATGTGGTGTGGAGAGAGGAAGTCAACCCTTCTGAAGACCTTACAAAAATCTTTCAATATGTCGGGGCATACTCGGCAGCTACTATGGATAAAGAATCGGAAGTCAGCAATTTACTTAAAGAAAAAGATCAGATAATTGTTTCGCTAGAGGCATACGTATCCAAAAGGCAACAGAGGATAGAGCAGTTAGAACAACAATTAGCAGCACAACAACAATCAAACAATCATCTAAACGAGCAATTTATCAAGGAGAAGTAGAGGATAGATCAAAGTGCAGTTCAGAAACAAAAAGAATTATCCCTAGCATTGGCCAAGCTAAAAACATTGAATGAACAAATGAGCAAAACAAAAGATGAACAAATTGCTCAACTGTCACAACAAATAGAAAGGTTTAGAGCTTTTCCTCAAGTAGCAAAGTTCAAATCCAAAGCACTACAGATCAATAAGGCATTAATTGATCAATTGAATTTTCTATGTCATAATATTTCTCTTGCTTGGCCCCTCTGTGAAATTTCTTCATCAATGATTGATAAATCAGTCGATGCAAGGCAGAAATTGGAACAGGTCGATGAAACATTAACAGAGTTTCTTTCTTCACAATAAACCAAGGAAGGACGAGCTGCAAATCTACCCCAAATTCTGGAATCACATAAGGAAATTATGTTCCTAGAATGGCAATCTCAATTGATGAAAGCGGAGAGGGCAACTTCAATATGTAGATCGGCGACTGGTAATTTGATTGAATTAATTAATGATACTCTTTATCTATCCAATTTGATTTCAGAATGCACTCCAGATAAACTGCCATCAGCCAAAGCATTGGAACAGACATGCAAATAGGAATTTGAAGAGAAGGAGAGATTGATATCGGGCATCCAAAGTTTAACTTGGGACACCTTTTGGTTCTTCTTAATTAAACCACATAGTCAAAAGGCAGCAATGAAATGTTTAACCGATGCAATCGGTTACATGATTCCTGAAATTAATGATGCTACATATTCAACCCAACTGCCTTCATGTATGAGTCACCCTCCAAAATTGCAACCAATGCTCGCTATATGCTAGCTCAAGCCAAAGGATAGTTAGCCAAAACAATGAATCATTCTACTGACTGCAAGCATGTTTATTTCGAGATTTTCATGATTTGGTTATACCACCTCATAGTGTTTTATTTCATAGTTGGTTAGCTTAGATAGTATTTATCGACCCTTTCATGTCTTTAGAAAGGGTCCTCAATTTTTGCATCAAAACTTGGATCAGGAGTTGCACTATTGTGCTTCTGATATATATTTTTTTATGAAGATTGGACCTATATTCTGAATTTTAATGAAGAATACTTTGTTGAGATATGCACTATTTCCTTTTGTGAGAGTATTTCTAAGTTGGAAGACGGGATATGAATGCGATTGATATTAGAAGGGATTCAAATCACATATGGTACTATTATCTATGTCTTTTCCCCATTCTTTATATGAACCAGTGTTTATTCAATCTTGCTATCATTTGATATATGTATGTGTTTTAACAGAAGTCCTTTTACTTATCACTATTGAATGTTTAAGGAATGTTATTCTTTCAATCGTATTTATGTCAATGATATATAAAATCAGTGCAATAATGTTTTAATTATTACTTTGTTCAACTACTTGAACAAAGTAATTATCATATGAATGAATATTCTTGTTTAAAATTAAAGTCATCTACATGCTTAAGAACCATTAAGAGTTGCACTAAAGTGGAAATTTCCCGGGATAGATTAGTTGTTTATAATTTTGTATTTTAGAATAAATCATCCATCATTATCATTAGATAATAGAAAATCAATCACTTATCCATCCTATTTACAAATCATTGGAAAACTGGTCCCATTATATCCAGTCGGAGCCACCACACCAAACGGAAAATGAGTTGCCTTTAAGGTTCGGACCGGGTGGTTTTCCCTGATGTTGATGTAGTGATTTTCGAGGCATCAACAGGTGGCAAGGCAGGACACAAGCTGATATGAAGAAGCATGGTAAAATTCTTTCTATATGGAGTGAATTTTTTTTTCAATTAAAAAGAAATTCTATCCACTAGCCTATATGTAGCAAGCCATGATGAGCTGGCAAACTCTTCACCAATTAAAAGGGCAAAATGTACAAGGATACACTCAAGAATTTAGGAAAAGAGCTTTGATTCTAGGAATTTCTTTAGACTCATCTGAAACTCTGCTGAAGTATATAGGTGTTCTACACAGCTACTTAAGGCACACTATTCTCATGTTTAATCCCACTAGCATAGATGAGGTATCTATTTAGGCTACACATCTATAGGGTAGAGGCAAGAATGTGAACCTAGAAGTTGGGGGATCATCAAAACCCACTGCAAGCAAAAGCAAGGAAAAGAGAAAACAGAAATGGAAAGAGAGGAAGACATTTACTATACAAAAGACCAAATCTTCATGCACTCACTGTAAGAAGGATGGGCATGATGATGAACACTATTGGATCCTGCATCCGGAGCTGAGACCCAAGAAGTTCGAGGGAAAAAAGAAGAACATTGTTGCAGTTATTCAAAAGGATTTGGGGTCAGACTCAGGAGATGAAACAATAATTGCAGCCATAGGTATAAAAGGTAAAAATTATGAAGCATCTACTAGTAATTCTGCACAATCTACTGATAATGAAGAAAATGATAGGATAAGGCATGAGCTTTTTCATATTCGATTTATTTCCAAGCATCAAAAAATTGATACTTTTTTTGATAGTGGCTCACAAATAAATTTAATTTCTGAAGCAATTGTAAAGAAGTTGGGATTGCTAACCCACCTCACAAGTAACTCTATCCATTAGGTTGGTTATGTGATAAGGCAAAGCTACAAGTGACTAGACAAAGTAAACTTAATTTTTCTTTTGGGTCAGCATTTGTAGATGAGGTTGAGTTAGATATAGTTCCTTTGGATATATGTGGAATTGTTTTAGGAAGTCCTTACTTGTATGATAGGAAAGCTATTTTCTATATAGTTGAGAACAAGTATCAACTTGTTAAAGATGGAATCGAATATATTGTAAGAGCTCATAAACTCAAGAATAATTATACTGTCATAAATTCAGGGCAGATGAAAAGAATTTTGAATTCATGTAAACAATTTTTACTGATGGTTGTAAAGGAAAAGAAACCTGATAAAACCAATGTATTTGAGGGTTGTGATGCTAAACAGCAAGCTGATTTAGAAAAATTTGTTTCAGAATATGATATACTATTTCAAGAACCTAAAGTTCTACCACCCAAAAAGGAAATAGTACATGATATTAATTTGCATCAAGATGCTCCATTGCCTAACATTGGAATGTACAGGTTGTCCGCTTTAGAGAATGCATAAATCAAGAAGCGAGTACAAGAGCTGCTTCAGAAAGGGTTCATAAGACCTAGCACATCACCATGAGGGTCTCCAATTGTTTTGGTGAGAAAGAAAGATGGCTCATGGAGAATGTGCATTGATTATAGAGCACTGAATAAGATAACGATAAAAAATTGTTATCCCCTTCCTCACATAGATGATCTATTAGATCAGTTAAAACAAGTTGTTTATTTTTCCAAGTTGGAATTGCATAGTGGCTATCATCAGGTAAGAGTTGCAGAGCAAGATGCACGGAATACTGCTTTCAAAACAAAGTAGGGAGTGTATGAGTGGTTGGTTATGCCTTTTGGCTTAACTAATGCTCCTGCTACTTTCATGAGAGTAATGAATAATGTACTCAAACCTTTTCTTGATGATTTTGTCATTGTATATTTAGATGACATTCTTATATTCGATAAAAACATGGGAATAACATTTAAAGCATGTCAAGCAGACTCTAGATGTTTTGACAAGAGAAAATCTTTATGTTAAGCTCTCAAAATGTGAATTTGGAAAAACATCTTTGAATTATTTGGGTCATATTGTTGGGGGTAGTGAATTGAAGATAGATCCCTCTAAGGTTGCAGTCATTGTAAATTGGCCTAAACCCAAATCTGCTACAAAAGTTAGAAGCTTCTTAGGAGCAGCACAGTATTGGAGAAAGTTTATTTCTAACTTTTCCTTAATTGTAGCTCCCTTACATGCTTTAACAAGATTGAACAAGGTGTTTCAGTGGGGAGGCAAACAACAAAATCCTTCGACACCTTAAAAGAAAAGATTAGTACAGCACTGGTACTAGCACTACCCGATCTTCAAAGACCATTTGAGATTGAAACGGATGCCAATGACTATGCCATGGGAGCAATGTTGATGTAGCATGGTAAACCCATATGTTATCATTCTGAGACATTTAATTCTGCAGTAGTTAACTATCCCACATATGATAAAGAATTGTATGCATTAGTACAGAGTGTGAAAAAGTGGAAACATTACCTAATGGGAAAAGAGACAGTTATACATACTGATCATCAACCACTTCAATATTTGCACTCACAAACTAAGTTGCAACAATAAAGACACTATAGGTGGATGGGTTTTCTACAACAGTTTCATCTAGTCATCAGATATAAAAAGGGCATACACAATAAAGTTGCAGATATGTTGTCCAAACCAATCATAAATGCATCTACTATACTTAAGCATAATTTAGTATTTCATGAAAGCTACATTGAATTGTATGCTCATATATAGATTTTAAAGATGTATATGCAACTTTAAGTCATGGAAAATAAGTATAAGAATTGGATTGTCATGTTAAGGACCAACTCTTGTATCATTTTGGAAAGTTATGCATTCCAAAAACCAAAAGAGTAAAGATAATTCGAGAAGCACACACTTCTCTAATATCAGGTCACTTTGGTGTAAGTAAAACAGTTGCACAGCTACAAAGATTTTGTTATTGGCCAAAAATGAATGAGACAGTTTCTAGATATGTAAAAGGATGTACCATATGTGCTAAAAGCAAGACCAGCAATAGAAAACTAGGCTTGTACACTCCATTACTAGTTCCTTCTCATCCTTGGGAAAGTGTTTCCATGGACTTTGTTGGGGGACTGCCTAAATCTAGAAAAGGTCATGACTATTTATATGTTGTTGTGGATAGGTTTAGAAAAATGTGTATTTTAATACCTTGTAACAAATAGATTACAGTTGAACAAACTACAATGTTGTTCTTTTAGCATGTATGAGTTCATTTTGGATTACCCACTTCCATTATATCTGATCAAGATACCCAATTTATTGGGAAATTCTAGTCAATTTTGTGGGAATTTATGGACACCAGACTGAAAAAGAGCATCGCTTTTCATCCACAAACAGATGGCCAAATAGAAGTGGTCAATAGGATAGTGATCTAGTTGCTTAGAGGCTATTGCAACAAATATCCCAAGCTTTGGGATGAACATTTATGTTATGTGCAGCATGCTTACAACTGAGCTAAACATTCTTCTACACATAGATCTCCTTTGGAGAACTGTTTTGGTTTCACACCAAGGTCTCTCTTAGATTTTGTCTTTGGGAAAAACATAGCGATTGATCGACACAGTGATGTGGACAAGACAACCAAGTTCATTGAACAAATCCAAGAGATTCACAAGCATTACAGGAACAACTGGAAAAGAGCCAAGCCAAGTACAAGGCAAGGCATGATAAGCATTGGATGGAGCATAGTTTCCAAGTTGGTGATCAAGTCTGGCTGTATATAAACAAAGATAGAATGCAAGGTGAAGGTAAGAAGTTGAAGCCAATAAGGTATGGACCTTTCAAGATACTTGAGAAAATTGGTGAGAATGCTTTTCGCCTTGATTTACCAGCTTACATGCACATTTACTCAGTTGTCAATGCAGATAGCTTGAGACTATTTGAACCTTCATTGATTGAAGATCCCGAAGAGCAGAGTCAATTGCCTTCTATTGATGATCTGTTGCCTAAATATCTTAATGAATTGTAGGAAGATACAGTTTTGGACCGGAAGGTGAGAACTACGCGCAGAGGGGATGTTGATTACCTCAGGATTAGACTGAAAGGTTCAAAACCAAGTAGTGTAAAATGGATAGAAATTGGGGAAGCGAGGAACCTATACCCTCACTTGATGGATGCTTAAAAAACCAACTTTTGGTGGTTCAAAAGTTTTTTCAGTGGGAAGGTTGTGATTCAAATTGGATCCTAAAACACTCTCTAAGTTTTTATAACTCTATAAAATTCATGCCAAAGTTTCAAAGACTTACAAAGGTCGAGCTTATCAGAAAATACCCTCAGAACAGTCGTAATTTGTGAGCAGCGTGGAGCAACGAGGACCCTCAGTCAAGCGTACAGACCGTTGGCCCATGGTAATGCGCGCTACCATGAAATAGCAAAACAGGAGGTGTTTTTTAGAAATGGGGGAGGTTTCTGATATGCGATTAGTGACAAGTTGCTAATCATATATCACTCGGAAAACCCCTCAGAGAAGAAAAAGCCCCGAGCGATCCAAACCCGAAAGGTCAAAAACCGTACGAAATTCTTCGATTCCATCAGCGGTGGGTCCCACATGAAAACCGGCAGGATATCGGAAATGATTTGGCTAGAAAGTGGTTTTATCCAAGTCTCGTCAATGTGCCACACAGCGAGTGACATGCGTCTAGCGGAAGAGAGAGAAAACCACTCACATCGAACAAGTAAATGTCATGCAACTTACCTGCCCAATATGGATGGAGACCGTAGGATCTGGAGGCTCCAGATCAATGACGAACATGCAATCCGACAGATGACTAGATTCAACGGGGTAAATAGGCCGAGTTCTATAAATTTTGAAGTCTGGCATGAATGATGAGTTGGCAGAAGAATCATGTTCACAGGCAATCTGGGAGTTAAACGAAAATAATGACCATTCAAACATTTCCAAAAGAACTAACACTCAGTTTGTTATGAAACATGTGGCCACCTTCCTGTGAAGCGTTACATAGTGATGATGATGTAGAACAAGAGAATTCAAATGGATAGAGGCAGAAGAACCAGAACACTAGGAAGCAGAAATGAACAGTCAAAAAGTAGACTGGCTTTAAATCCACTAACTGACAGAGACAAAGTAAGCAGCTAGAAAGCAATAAGCAGTGAGAAAAGCGAGTAAGAAAGCTAAGAGCAGAGAATGAAGAAATTAAGTCGAGCTTACCTGCAGATTAGAGGCAGTATCGAGACAAAGCCAGAGAGCGTCAGAGAGTCTATGCACTCCAGAGAAGGCTTGAGAGGTTCAAGTGAACTCCTTAGCATAGGCCTGTCATGTATGAGCCTCAAATTGGATTCATACTACTGTAACTAGCAGAGGTCGAGTTTCAGTAAGGAGAGTTTGTGTACTCCATTCCTACTGATTTATATCTGTTGAGTGAGACTCAAATTGAGCTCACTGTTGTAAAAGCTCTGCTTTGAAAACATAATAGAGAGGCCACCACTGAAGGCTAGACCAAGAGACGTAGCCCAGGAGCATTGGGTGAACTCCTTATTAAACTTGTTGTATTTACATGTTTTCCTGTTGTTTTTTCTCTAACTGCTTTAGTGTTTATATATTTCACAATCTTATCGATCTGTTGCATAAAGTAACATAGGCACATCCATGCACATGAGTATGTAATACCTTTAATTCATTGTCCTGGATAAATTTGAGATCAGTATTTGATCATGAATTCTTCTAAATCTGAATGTTTGGAGGCCCATTTGATTGTTTTGCACAAGGAAAGACTAGCGGGTGTATTGTGACTTTATGAAATCAAGATATTTTCACACACCTATAGAATTCAACATATGGGTCACTCTTAGGGATATTGTCCCTTTTGAACAATTGGTAGAGCTCAAACCATGAATGTGTAGTGTTCCCATATATAAAGAAAGTTTTATCAACAAAAATGGTCATTGGACTTCTTGACAAAGTCTAATCCTCTTCAAAAAATTTAGTAACATGAGATTTTCTTTCTCTTTTCATGGAATTAGACATGATTTTATGTAAATAAAATCCATAGTAACAACAATACTTTTTGAACCAGTTAGAAAATGTAACATAGGGTGCATGACATGGGAGGTTTGCTAGTTGATTATGCTATAAGTGCATTTCCAGGATCTACAACCTAATGATTTTTTTATATGTCATGAGTTTCGTGTGACTTTGAAAGGTGCACTAGCAAGGCTGGATATTTAGGTAGTGCCATGGCCACCCAAACCATGGATGGTGACTACATTATGGATGAATGTCATGCAAAAAACAAAAATGGGGAGTGGGAGGGAGAGAAAAATGAATGTGTTTTGCACTTTAGTAGTCCTAGAGATTGACTCCACTAGTGACCATCATGGATCACCAAGAAATCAAGCCAATCAAGGTTCTTGAAAAAAATCCCTTGATGCCACAACCTGAAACCTAGTAGGGGGAGGGAGAAGGGTAGCTCAAATTTTTAGGGTTAGTGAAACGGGATGGTGAGCTCCATTCCCTTCAAGTTCTTGATAGAATAAGTCAAAGAAGAAACTATAAGGGAGAAAATTAAAGGAAGAAAAGTTCCTTAAAATGATATTGCATGCATTCAATGAAATGTATTAATTGTAAAACATGATTTGACATGTCAATGTTGTTTGGTTGGGTGCTCAATTCGATAGCGCAATGAAAACTACTAAATAAAATAAAGTGAGACAAATTGAGGGTAAAATCATTTTTTTAACCATTTTTTATGTAGTAGACATGAAAATTGAGTCAATTAATACATTTAGGTTTATCGCAGATAAAGTGTATTTTGTTTCGATACATTGCTAGGATTTCCCTATCCTCTGTGATAAAAAAAAAAAAATGAAATTCATCTAGAGTATAGTGTTATGGGGAAGTTCACTTATTCTATAGTGTACTGGGAAAAGGTGGGGGAAAGAATTAATTGTAACAAAGGAAGTGTCAAAGTATTGTCAAGAAAGTGACTTTGTAAGCAATGCATCACAATTATTTAGATGTGTGGGGTTCTACATCATCGAGAAATATATTTTCCAGTGGCATACCAATGGAAATTTCACTTCCTAGGAGACAAAGGTTATTCTTGATTCTGGGCTAAGAAAATATTAAGTCATCATGTGAAACCAGGGATGTACTGCAAGGGTGACAATCTTCTTATTGTGGTGTGAATACAAAAGTGACTTTATTAGTGAGGTTTCACTACACAACCATTTACATAAGTGATGTATCACTAGGATCAAGTATTATTCATCAATGTATTATTATAGAAGATACATACTCTACATTGAAGAACTGGTTAAGAAAATTTCTCAAAAATGGGAAAAATACATAGGAGAGAAACAAAAAAGGCTTGAAATACCTATGGGAGGGAACTGTGTGCTACAAGGAGTGTACTCTTTATCAAAATTTTCTTTTTATTTTTTTTGTTTGGGTGTGCGGGGAGGGGGGGTTAGAATAAAACTTGCCACAAAATGATGAAAATGAGAAGAAAGGGATGGTTGTTGATGTTCTTCCAACATTACAATATTATCCTAAAATGGTTGGTGTTTCATCAAGGCTATGATGGCTTGAGTATATTTGGGTTTCACTATATTAAGTTGGATTTTTTTTCTTTATTTGAACAATTGGTATATGTCAACAAGAACATTGATTAACTGCACCTCACCTCTAACACTAATATTCTTATTCTCCTTATATTTTGGATATAACACTGCTCTTTTCAAGGGTCATTCTTGTCCATTATTCTACACGTCTATCTGGACTCCTTTCCAAATCACTCCTTTGAATATTAACAAACCTCCTTCAACTCTAATCTATCTCACTAGATGTCCTTCCAACACTACTATCTCTCGCTCTCAACCATAATTTTACCAAATCTCCCTGTATCTTTAACTTTTATGACTCTTTCAAATTGTCTTTATTTCCCTCATCATTACTAGTCTCGTTGTGTATCTATGCACTTCTTTTTTTCCCTATAGTTTTCATATGATTCATCAATCACTATTTTATGATCCCTGCCCTTTTTAAATGCTAATGATCCCTTTGTGTTTTATTTCCCTCGCCTCATTGTACCAAATCTACTAAACCATCAACATTAATAGCACCATGCCAGGCAACCCCCATGGGATAGGGTTCCTACTATAACATATTGATAGGTTCAAAATGAAATAATCCCTCTTCCACTTGCAATGTCTTTATATAGAGATGATTTCTCAAAGTAATCTCTTGTGTGTATTGTTGGTATCTCGGTCACCACTGGGGGGGGTGAATCAGTAGTGATACAATTACTATGATTTCTACCCTTTTAAAACTTCATCTACATATAAAAATAGCAACATGAGATAACATATAATTATCAAAATAATATTGCACATGAGACACCAATATTTATGGTGGAAACCCTCAAAGGGAGAAAACCTACCTTGCTAATATTGTGCTGCTACTTTTCTTTTATTATCAATCAACAAATTCTTTACATAGTTCAGTTGGCCACCATCAGTTATGAGCCACAACCCCTACCACGGTTTGTTGGCCACTACCAGTAAGGAGCCACTACTCCTATCTTGGCATGGAACCACTTGTTGGAGACCCAAACCTCCTAAAAATATATGGATCCCATTTCAGAATGTTTCAAACTAGGCCCAATTACAATCAAACTAGCTCTACAATAATACTCTTATTACACAGTTCTATTCCAGAAATATCCAATAACAACAATAATCTTCTCAAACCCCTCTCAAACACATCCACTCTTTAGTACAATCAACCCTATCACAACCACTCAACCCTCTACACTAAACAATATACATATTTCACTCATACACCAATGCTTAAGACTCAGGAAGGCAACAAATCCCCTCATGATAATCAACAATGAAACCTTGACAACTCTACAACAACATACTTAACATCTACTAAACATCAAGTCATCACACTCTAATGGAAACATACACAAGGTCATACCAATATATCCACATATAACTGACTTAAACCCTCTCATAAATATATATTAGCAACCTCTCACCCTAACTTAGCCATATTATAGGGCTTCTATGCTTATACAATTGCAATACATAAGTTCTATACCACTCTACATTCAATATACACACTCTCATATAGTAAGTAGAAACATCGTTATCCAAAACTCAACCCCTGCAAGAAAAAACATGTCAAAATATTAAAATGTTGTCACAACACACTAGATAAACTCTTGATCTCAAGTCTCACGATCTCTGCACACTAAGTTATCAGTCCAAAAGGCTCTCTAACCACATCCTCTACACATAAATACTCCAACACACTAGCACATTCTCTTGAGACATTTTTTCTACGTATTAGTGTGTCTCTTGGTTCAAATCAATCTCTGCATACTGATCTACAAGTTTCATATGATCTAAAATGTAGCATCATCCATTTCTGTTTAGCTAATTACATAATGATCTATGCTCTATCACATTGTTGTAGTTCACGCACATGCACAATATACACTCTCTTACCTTGTCTTGATCCATACCATAACGAATTTAGCAAAAATGTTTATCCTTTAATGTAAAGGACTAAATCTATCACTGGCAGGTGATTAATCATGACCAAATCAACCAAAACTAGTTCAGCTAATTCTTCCACTAAGCCATAATTAGGTTAATCAATGTGTTCACTCCTCCATTGGTGACCAAATCAAGCATACCCTTTGGAGACCAAGTCAACTGAAGCTTCGAAGAAATACCATGAGCAAATTCTCTAGGACATGCCTATGCTATTTTTCTTTCACCTATAGGACATCATGAGGATTTAAATGGATCCCATGGATGACAATTGTATGGATAGTGTGGGCATCCAGGGAGGTTGTTGAGATACTCACTCTATGTTAGTTGTCATCCCAACAAAGTTTCTCTTTCTCTTGGAAAATCAAGCTCTCACTTCCTAAAAATTTTCCAAACTTCTTCACCACCTTGCCAAGCACCTCTAGAGCCTGTCTAACCTTTGCATACTCTTGCAACTCTACTGAAACATGCCAAGTATCAACAACTCATATGAACCACGAGCAAACCAGTTTGACTTCAATTCCAATCAACCATCATCCATAATGACAACATGTTCCCCTTTTCAAATCTACTTTTTCTTTTGAAAAATATTGGTAAGTTTCCACACAAAAAATTATATAATGTATCCGTTAATTGTTGTCTACACCCAAAACTTGACCACGGGAGTGAGTTGATGATATAGTTGATGAAGCACAAATAATTTTTATACATTCCACTCTACCATCGTTATTTCTCTATTTTTGTACTAGGTGCTTTCTCAAGAGACTAGAATGAATTGTATAATCTTATTGGGTAATTAGCCTAGAAAACCTCATAATCATCCCTACTAAGGCTTTTGTATATGATATTTTCTCTACATTGATGGGGATCCCACCCATGAAACTCTATTTATTGCGTTATAATATATTCAAATATATTTTCCCACAAATATTGAAGATTCAACTTGAATAAGAACCATGATTTCATTTTATATCCCTCTCTCAAACAATAGGTCTTGGTAATGGAACAAATTTTTCTTCATTTACACCTAGGTTTCTTGTCAGGTGCAAAACAAAGCACTCTATTGAAGTATATTTCTTTGGCATATTCAATCATGCTAAAGTAGAAAGTATCTCCCATAGAATATTTGAGATAGTTAATGATGGACATGGAGGTTGCACAATGAAATGTGATTCATTATTAATTGCATCTATATGCGACATAAAACTCTAGCTGGATATCTACAAGTTGAAAGAATTCATAATAGAAACATACATCATCCAATAAACAAGCATATGATAATACACATAACACATTACATCACATAGACATTAGAAATGAAAGTAAAAGGGGATCTTCAATCATGTTTCTCAGCATAATCATTACAATCATATACCCACAATATGAATGTGTGTCTCCAACAAAACTAATTACCATAATATGCTCTAGAAACTCTTAACATATAACCTATCAACCGTTTCCACTATAATTAATCAAGAAACCAACCTTTTCCTTGTGTCCCCAAAGGGTCTACCTATACGATTTTCACAATTTAAGGTTAATTATGTTAGTACCCAATACACATAGTTAGCTAAATGAATGTAATTCCTAAAAAAATTAACAACTAACTTAATTTGTAAAATGGTTATCCTCCACTTGTACACAACAATCTCAAGACTCTATTTGACATGCTTAAAACTATCCAAATGGCACAACAATCCGAAAAATAATGAAGGGGCTAACAAAAAAATATAACAATGACATCAATGAACCATTATATAGTTATCAACAAAGTGATTATAGCCTAATAGCCAATATAAATATCAAATGCATAATTTATAAATGAATACATATAAAATTCTAAGAAGAAACCTCCTTGACATATTATCAATCAATATAACCCAAGCGGGATCATACAAGAGCATGGTGATAAAATTAGTTTTCCAACCAATGCCATAGTGGTATGTGGGCCTATATGAAAACCCACAAGTGATCACCAATAATGGATTGTTGGGATCCAAGAGACAATTCTCCACCCCATTATTGTAACACTCCCTCCTCCTTGTCCACCCAAGCAAACGACTAGCCGGGGTAGACATGCGGCGAGAGAGGTCATTATAAGGGATTCAAATTCGTTGGTAGCCTTAAGAAAATGGAATCAACAGAACATATCATTCAAACCCATCCACATCAGCAACAACATCCTCAAGAGACATGTCAACCACTTAGTCATCTTGTCCCTGAGTCCCACTGATGTTTTAAGACTTTTAACCCCTGGTCTCTCTCATGCTATAAGCATGACAACATCCAAAAGCTAAAGTTGCTCTCACGGTCCTATGTCCCAACGTCCCTGGACTCTTTTCAGTAGACATGTGCCAGTGTCCCCGAGATTTGAGCCACTTTTCTAGCCCAGAATCTCGGCCTTTGCCCAAAACTTGTTACAATCCCCATAATCCATCAAAGACATGATGACAAGATAAACAAATAAAAATTCAACCTCAGGACTAGGGCTAAGCATCCCCAACTAGGACTAACATTCTATAACACTTGGAATCAATGCAACCTACATGTCTAGGATACAAGAGAGAGCATGAATGACTAAAAGAACTTATGAAAATAATTAAAAGGGTCGCCTCCTTCTCCATTAACTTTTATAACATCGATTATGTATTGCATCCATCCATTTAATAATTACAAGTAAATACATGAAATAATCATGACATGAACCAATCATATAACCATGCTTATAACCAGCATAAAACCATACAAATATCAGAGATATGACAAACATTAAATCCACATATAAACAAGTGCAAAAGTAAGAGAACTTAGCTTTTATTAATCATAGGCAAATTCGACCAGGTTTGGGACTTCCATGTACCACTTGATTGTAAACATGGCTGAATCAAATATTTATTTTAGTCAGTCACCCCCATTCCATATTCCAAGTATGAATGTGGGATCTCATAGAACAACCAATCCAAGAAAAACCAAGGGAATCTAGAGGTTAAATCACCTCTATTGTAGCAATTTTTGGTTTTGATAAGATAGAATAAAATAAAGTCTATTAATTAATATTTTAAATTTAATATATATATATATATAGATATATAGATATATATATTGAAAAAAGTTAATAGGATTGGACATAACAATATTAAAAAAAAATGTTTTTGAAAATATCTTGACGATGATGTCCATATCAAAGAAAATGATAGGATAGAAATAAAAGAAAACAAATAAACTCTAAAAGTGAGCAAGTCTAAATGCTACTACTATTTTTTCTCAAAATAATGGTTATGTGCAGCTTGTCATAACTGCCACAACCCATGACAATCAAATAGTTTAATCTTGATTGCTTCATGCTTTAAATTTGATGTTATAATTAAAGAATAAGGATCTGGCCAAACTTTTTAATCTTAGTAGATCAGTAGTTGGGTAGAGAATAATAAGGTGATCATCAGTTTAATCTGAGCCCTTGGATGTTATAAGGTTAGAATTAGATAGTTTGTTTTTTTTTTTTAATAAACAAAAAGGAAAAGGGTTTGCTAGATTAAATGCACCCATTAAGTGAAGAAAAAATGATAGGATAAGCAAAGGGTAAGTAGAAGGAAGGTTGCAGAAGTATGATAATTCATTGGACAAAATGCACATTTATCATGTTTTACCATATGTTTCTATGTCCATGAGGAAATTACACAAAGCAAATGAAGGTCTACAAGATCAACTAATTAACTTCCCTCATCCTCATTCATTCCTATATTTACTAATTTCCCCTTCCCACCTTCATACAGTTCATATTCATTCATTTTCCATAAAAACCCCATTTTCCTAAGGTTAAAATCTTTTTTGCCCAGGAAAAGTGAAAACCCATGTTAAATCCCCTTTTACCCAAAAAACCCACAAAAATATGTTTAGCCTAAGTATTGATGTATTTATAAAAAGCAAATAACTCATGAAAAAGCATTATACTTTGTAGATTTCCCCTTTCTGCTCATGTTTTATATTAATGCTAACTTCTAGTATTAAACCCCTAAAAGTTCCCTTTCCCGTATATTATTAACTTCCTTTATTAAATAACCCGAAACCATTAGTTTTATTATAAAACTATGTATTCAATAAAACATCGCATATCAGCGAATCACAAGCCTTTCAACATGAATGAACTCTCCTCTGCATTACGATATGCGATGTGCGATGGACGTGGACCTGACGCAAATTATTTCATAATTCATTGGCTTTTTGCATCCGCCCCTCATCGCGAGTCCTAGCTGAAACAATAACCCTCCGCCGTTGCGATCTCTGATATGCGATAGGAACTTGGACCCGAACACATTATTATCTATGATTTATTTTATGCATCATGTCTGACCCCTATCATATTCCTTTGCAATGGGCCTTCCTTTGCTAAACTGCGATTGCAATATGCGATGAACCCGAACCCGACGTCATCTATCCGCCTGAATTCATACTTTTTCAAGTCTGCCATACCTTGTTTTGCAAAGGGTTTCTTTGTTAAATTGTATGATTTAAAAAAAAGAACCAACCTAAACCTTTGTTTAAACCATAAAACCCTACTAATCTCAGTATTTAACCCATAATAAAGCCCATAATGCCATAATTAATCGTTGGGCCCCTCCGCGCTGCTCTTACACTCCACCACCATCTAATCACGTGCATTCAAATCCAACGACCCTCAGCAATTTCAGGTTGGCTCTCTGTCTGAGCATTACCCGCCTGAAAAGTGGTATTCCACTAACCTCCCCTTACTACGTGTCAAGCTCAAATTGTATCAGGTGACCCCTCCCAAAACTGCTCGCGCCTCATAAGCAGTGCGATGAAAACCAAAACCACCTCCCGCATAACGACAAAATGACCATTGTTCACTTTACGCCATATTTCAAAAAGAAAGTTGTTTTTCCATTTAAACGCAAAAATCACCATTTTGGCTTTGTTTCGCCCATTTACACAGTGAAGCCTCCATAAGCCTTTGTGACCAATAAAACCATTTGTTTACCTTTCGATACACTCTAGACTCCTTCCAATATCCTTTCGAGCTCAATAAAGCCATTGATGTCCTTCTCTGTCCCCTATGTTTTCTTAACAATTTCTATGTTTTGCAGGTAAGAACTCCTATTCCAGGCTTACAAAGAAAAAGCCTGCATACAGTTTGAAGACAAATACAAAGATCTTACTGTTGAAAAACATAGTAAAAACCTAAAATGTACAGTAAAGGTAAAAAGGAACATAGTAAAGGTTACTCAGCAGGGTCAAATGATATTCACAGAGTTTAAAGAGTTTCAAATGAAAAATCAAATGGAGGAATCAACCAACGTAAAGGATACAAACAATCAAGCAACTTAAAGGGAAAAATATCAAACAACAAAAACAGCACAACCTGAATAAAAGGGACAACAAGATGCAGTTAAATAGCTGCCCCTATCTTCTTGCATGAAGATCTTCCCTTTCCTAGAATAAATCTTAATCAGTTTTAGGATATTTTCTTAGTTTCATTATTGTATAAATAACTCTCTTCTTGAGTTGTTAAGGGTTCAAGGTTCAAGATTCATTGTTCAATGCTTGTTAAGTCGTGACTGTTCATTCTACTTTGGACTTGGTTGCACCTTTGAAGAAAGATTTTGTAGACACTTGATGTACTCAGTCTTTCTAGAACCTTAATACAAAACAGAGGATTTTGAATTTTGTTTTACACAGTTTGTGTTATCTTGTAAGTTTTTTCAGTTATCAATCATTATGTTTTTCTTCATATGCTTATGACTTATAGAGATATCTAGGTAGGAATAATTGTGTCTCAATTTATTCTTATAAGCTCCTGAAGTGATCATCTATTAAGAGAATGGATTAATGAACTGTATGTTTAGCTAATCCCCTCTAATCAATAAATCATCAGCATCTTTTGTAAGCTTAAGTATATTTCCTTGAATCTTTGGAACGTAGTTTAGAAGGTTTTCATACTTATGATTGTTCTGTTTTACAGTCTGGAAATGGTGATAATCATATTATTTTATGTCTTCTTCTCACCACTATTTGATCTATATCACTGTGTAAAGTTTTATAGCAACCCTTTCCTGAGATATTAATATTATCCAAAGGATTAAGTATTTCAATTCTAGATCTACCTTCATTCGTTGGTCTTCCAAAACTAAAACCAAAAACCCCAAAACAATTATTTTATATGCTCTGGCATTGGTAGCTGACCTACTATTATCTCAAAGGTACAACATCAAACTAGTGTTGCTGCCGGGGATTCAAATTTCTTTTAAGTTTCCCTTGGGACAACGATATTCATTCATTCTTTTCCTTTAAGGTGATTTAAGGGTTTAGAAAGGTTAAAATCATTCACCTAGGCGACTCCACACTCCCAAGTTGACACCTTTTAAACATACCAGATCTCGTTCAGAAGCTGACATAGTTAGTCCTCTGTCAGATCCTAAAAGGCTTATGAGAAAAGCCAGTTCTAAAAGGGGACACCAACCATCTTCTTCTTCCTCTGCATTCCTACAGTCTGAAGAATTAGAATCATTTGACCCCTATAGTAATATCCCATCTGATATTGATTACTCCCATTTATCACCTAGGGTTGCTAAACTTCTAGATAAAGGAGTTGATTTTAAGTCAGCCTACCTTATTCATTCATTAGAATATCATCCAATACCCACACTACCACTAGGATCACCTAAAACTAAATCTGATTTGGGTGTTAATATACCAGAATATAAACTCACAGATTTCATATCCACTACCACCTATCATTTTCCTTCCATTTTTGACCGACCTGAAGCTTCTTCTTCTGAACAACCTGAGGATACATTATATATATATTCCAATCCTCTCTTTGAAACAAAAGAAGGTATTCCTTTACAAGTCCCAAAGTTAGTTCTTAAGACTCCTTTGAAGTCTTTTAGGAGATCTCCTCCTCCTTTACCTCCAACTAGTTCATCAACCCCTGAATCACCATCTTCTTCCTCTACTTCTTCTTCATCCTCTACATCCACACAAACACCTCATACTCCACCTGGACAACCTCATACACCTCAAGCACCTCATACACCACCTGTTGTCATGGCTTTCTAACCTATTGTACAGGCTAGATATGTTGCCTTAGTCTTACCTAATAACCTTGATGCATTCCTAGCTGGATAATTAAAATACCTTCCCAAGTACAATGGAGAAACTGGTCCCTCAACTAAGGACCATCTTCAAGCTTTCCTAGACTTTGTAGACAATATGAATATTGAACAAAAAAGCATTTATATGAGATTGTTTGTACAGTCACTTGAAGGAAATGTGAGGATTTGGTTTAGACAGTTACCAGCAGCTTCCATTAGAAATTGGGAAGAGCTTACAACCATATTTAAAAATCAATAGGGTGTGAAAAAGGATCCTCTTTACTTCCTCATGGAATTTGAAGAGCTTAAAAGGAACTTCGGTGAACCGGTATCAGATTTTATCAAAAGATTCAATAAACTCTATCAAAAAATGCCTATTGATTGTAAGCCCCCTGTAGCAGCAGCTAAATCTAGATTTTCTAAAGCTTTTGATGATGACTTTTTTGTTATGCTATGAGAGAGAACTTCAAGAACTCTTGAAGATATGAAAACAAACACTATAGAATTAGAAGCAAATAAGGCAGCCTCAACTTCTTTAAAACTTAAGGAAGAAAAGGCCCAAAGAAAACTCAAATCTATTCAAGAAGCCTCTAGTTCCTCTAAGACTAAATCAGAAGACTCAAAAATAGATGAAATAACATCTCTTCTCAGAAACCTATCAAATAGGATTTCAAAGATTGAGACCCAACCTAGGACAATACAACAAACAGTTACTAGACCCAAAAACCAAAATCAAGGTCAGTATAAAAGAAATCCACCACTACAAATTCTTCAGAGACCTAGCAATGATCAATAGGTTCCTACTCCTCTATTGATTGATGACCAACAACCTGATGATAATACTATGACAATTACTGAAGATATTAATAGTATGGATTCTTCTTCCAATCAAACAGTCATCATTCCTCTCTCACAACAAAATTAGGTTCAAGAAGATCAGAAAGCTTCACAGGTCTCTAAATATCATGCTTTCTCTGAATTTTTAATTTCAAAGTTAAACAAGAGGTGTGATCTTAGGCCTAGGCATGGTCCTAGGAGACCTCCAAAGGAAACTCCAATAATTGAACCATGTACCAAAACTGTTGAAGCTCAAACAACTCTTATTTAGCCCTTAGATCAGTCAATTGATACTACCTAAACTGGTAAAAACATTTTGACTACATTTAATGTTGAAAAAGAATTAGAGAGGGTTAAGATCCCAATTCCACTGTCATAACTTTCTAAAAGCCCTGGTTACAAAATCCAAGTCACAAAATGGATACAAAATACCTCGGTTGATGTTGAAGGTGATGTCATAAGTCTACAAGCTAAAAAACCAGCAGTAGTTTTTGGCCCTAGCTCAGACATGATAGATAAGATAGTGCCTCCTTTCTATGTAACTCTTAAAACAAATGATTCCATGTTGTATAATTGTATGCTTGATTCAGAAGCATCACACAACCTTATGCCAAAATCTATCATGGACCATTTGAAACTCGTCATAACTAGATCCTACCATGACTTGTACACCTTTGATTCTAAAAGGGTGCCCTGTTTGGGATTGATCAAGAATCTAGTGGTTACCCTTACCCAAATTCCAGTGAAAAGTGTAGTACTTGATATTGTTGTCACAGATATCCCTCCCAAGTTTGGAATGCTCCTTTCTAGGTCTTGTTGTGCCAAATTAGGGGGAACTCTATAGATGGATATGTCATATGCTACTATTATTGTTTATGGAGGAGAGAAATTAAGGTTATATAGAGAGGTAAGATTTTTACATACTGTTTGTAAGACTGAATAGCTAAGGAACCATCCAATTTATGCAATAGATCAAGACTTTGGTTGTTTTCAACTCACTTCAAAAAAACATAAAACTCAAGTCAAAATTGTAGAGCTAGTTGAAAGCCCTGAACCAAACCAAACTAATATTTGGAAACTGTTCTTTGATGGCTCTTGCATGAAATATGGGGTAGGAGTTGGAGTAGTTTTAATTTCACCTGAAAAATAAAATATAACCCAATCATGTAAATTGGACTTCGAAGTTACAAATAATGTGGCTGGATAAGAAGCTTTCCTTTTACGATTGCAATTAGCCAAAAGCTTAAAAGTTCAAAACTTAAGTGTCTTTAGTGATTCAGAACTTATTGTTAAGCAAGTAAGAAATGTTTGCCAGACCAAGCACACTAGACTTAGGTCCTACCAAAATGAAGTATGGGATTCAGTTGAAAACTTCTTTGATGCTTTTAATTTGACTCATATTCCCAAAGATCAGAATATTCATGCAGATGCCTTAGCTGTCTCTACTAGCTCTTTTAAACTTCTTGATCATACTGATGTAATCTATCATATACAAGTCAAATATAGGCCATATATCCTAGATAATCTGAAACATTGGAAAATATTCGAAGATGATGAACATTTGAAATCATTTCTATAGGTAATAGATGATTTTTCATTTCTACAAATTGATGAAGATAGAACTGAAATAAATGAAAATGTAGATGGAGATGATACTTCAGATTTTAAAACCCAAATTTCTAATGATGACATTATTCAATTATCTAATAATTTTATTCCAAAAGGACTTATTCCTTTAGAAAAATTGTTTGATCAAAATGATGTTTTCTAAAACCCTCAGTCCATTTCTTCAGAAGATGACATAGAAGAGATTAACATTGGAACTGATGAAGATATCAAAAACATCAGCATCTCTAGACCCTGAGATCAAAGCTCAATATCTTAAGTTTCTGCAAAATTATAAGGATGTTTTTTCTTGGACTTATACTAATCTAAAGACTTATGATACTTCATTAATACAACATAAGGTTCATTTGAAGCCAAAAGTAAAACCTTATCAATAGAAACTTAGAAGGATAAATCCAACCCTTCTACCAACTGTAGAAAGGGAGATTAAGTAAATTCTAGATGCTCAAATCATCCTCCCTCTTAGATATTCTAATTAGGTTGCAAATCTAGTTCCTGTTATAAAGAAAAATGGAGAAATAAGACTCTGTGTGGATTTTAGAAATTTGAACAAGGCATCATTAAAATATAATTATCCTTTGCCCAAAATGGATTAGTTACTTCAAATGGTTTCAGGAGCACAAAGACTTTCTATGCTTGATGGTTTTTCAGGTTACAATCAGGTGAATGTTGATATAGCAGACAGAGAGAAGACAACCTTTGCTACACCCTAGGGTACATTCATGTATGCTAAGATGCCATTTGGCTTAACCAATGTTGGAGCAACATTTTAGAGAGCTATGGACATAACTTTTATGGGTCAGGTAAATAAATTTGTAGTTATTTATCTTGATGACATAACTGTTTTTTCTAAATCTTATCAGAAACATCTAAAGCACTTGATGAAGGTTTTTGACGAGTGTAGAAAATTTGGAATATCATTGAACCCTAAGAAGTCCTTGTTTGTTGTCAAAGAAGGAAACATGTTGGGCCATATAATTTCAAAGGAGGGAGTAGTAATTGACCCCAAACGAGTATCTGCCATTGAAACATTTACCTTACCTAGAAATAAGAAGGAGATTCAAGATTTTCTAGGCAAGATTAATTTTCTAAGGAGGTTTATTCCAAATTATGCAAAGATTGTAAATGATATAACTGACATGCTCTGAAAGGACCATGACGTCAAATGGACTGCCTCTTCTAAGCATGCATTTGAACAAATAAAAAGGGCTATCTTTGAAGCTCCCACCTTAGCCATCCTTGATTATACTAAGTCATTTAGTATTTTCTCTTTTGCCTCTGAAAGAGCTAGGGAAAGGGACTTTAAGGAAGGTGATCTAGTTCTAAGATGGGATGCCAGGAGAGAAGAGAAAGGAAAGCATGGAAAATTTGACAATCTATGGTTTGGATTTTTAGAAATTGCTAAAGTGAAGGGTAAAAACACTTTTTTGCTACAGAATCTTGAGGGGCTATATTCCATTTATCCTGTAAATGGAAAGTTTCTCAAACATTACATTCAGTACTAAGAAGTTGAAATATTTTGCATTGTAAATACTCCGGTTTTCTTTTACTTTTCAAGATGTCAATGTGATTTTTCTTACAACAAGGACTCCATGGCCCGAGGAGAAGGCACATGGATCTGCAGATTCTCTTAATTCTATAGGAGAAAGCAATCCTCAGATGGAGCCAAAGCTCTAGCATTTTTTGGTTTTGATAAGATAGAATAAAATAGTCAATATATATATATATATATATATATATATATATATATATATATATATATATATATATATATATATAGATATATATTGAAAAAATGTTAAATTAGGATATGGACATAACAATATTAAAAAAAAATGTTTTCGAAAATATCTTGATGATGATGTCCATATCAAAGAAAATGTTAGGTTAGAAAAAAAGGAAAACAAATAAACTCTGAAAGTGAGCAAGTCTAAATGCCACTACTGTTTTTTCTCAAAATAATGGTTGTGTAGAGCTTGTCATAAATGCCACAACCCATGACAGTCAAATAGTTTAATCTTGACTGCTTCATGCTTTAAATTTGATGTTATAATTAGAGAATAAAGATCTAGCCAAAATGTTTAATCTTGGCAGATCAATAGTTAGGTAAAGAATAATAAGGTGCTCATCAGTTTAATCTGAGCCCTTGGATGTTATAAGGTTAGAATTAGATAGTTTGCTTCTTTTTTTTTTAAATAAACAGAAAGGAAAAGGTTTTGCTAGCTTAAATTCACCCATTAAGTGAAGAAAAACTGATAGGATAAGCAAAGGGTAAGTAGAAGGAAGGTTGCAGAAGTATGATAATTCATTGGACAAAATGTACATTTATCATGTTTTACCATATGTTTCTATGTCCATGAGGCAATTACACAAAGCAAACGAAGGTCTACAAGATCAATTAATTAACTTCCCTCATCCTCATTCATTCCTATATTTACTAATTTCCCCTTCCCACCTTCATACATTTCATATTCATTCATTTTCTATAAAAACCCCCTTTTCCTAAGGTTAAAATCTTTTTCACCTAGGAAAAGTGAAAGCCCCATGTTAAATCCCCTTGTACCCAAAAAACCCACAAAAATATGTTTAGCCTAAGTATTGATGTATTTATAAAAAGAAAATAACTCATGAAAACGCATTACACTTAGTAGATTTCCCCTTTCTGCTCATGTTTCATATTAACGCTAACTTCTAGTATTAAACCCCTAAAAGTTCCCTTTCCCGTATATTATTAACTTCCTTTTTTTAAATAACCCGAAACCATTAGTTTTATTATAAAACTATGTATTCAATAAAACATCGCATATCGGCGGATCGCAAGCCTTTCAACAAGAATTCACTCTCCTCCACATTGTGATATGCGATGTGCGATGGACCCAAACCTGACGCAAATTATTTCATAATTCACTACCTTTTCACATGTGTCCTTCATCGCGAGTCCTGGCTGAAACAATAACCCTCCGCCATTGTGATCTCCGATATGCAATAGGAACCTGGACTTGATCGCATTATTATCTATGATTTATTTTTCGCATCGCATTCGGCCCCTATCGCATTCCTTTGCGATGGGCCTTCCTTTGCTAAACTACGATTGCAGTATGCAATGAACCCAGACCTGACGTCATCTATCTGCCCGAATTCATACTTTTTCAAGTCCGCCATACCTTGCTTTGCAAATGATTTCTTTGTTAAACTATTTTTATGATTTAAACAAAGAACCAACCTAAATCTTTGTTTAAACCATAAAACCCCGTTAATCTCAGCCTTTAACCATAATAAAGCCTGTACCGCCATAATAATCGTTGGGCCCCTCTGTGCTGCTCTTTCGCTCCACCATTGTCCAATCACGTGCATTCAAATCCAACGACCCTCAGCAATTTTGGGTTGGCTCTCTGTCCGAGTATTACTCGCCTGAAAAGTGATATTCCACTGACCTCCCCTTGCTACGTGCCAGACTCAGATTGTATCAGGTTACCCCTCCCAAAACCACACACGCCTCATAAGAAGTGCGATGAAAACCAAAACCACCTCCTGCATAATGACAAAATGACCACTGTTCACTTTGCACCATATTTCAAAAAGAAAGTTGTTTTTCCGTTTAAATGCAAAAATCACCATTTTGGCTTTGTTTCGCCCATTTACACAGTGAAACCTATATAAGCCTCTGTGACCAATAAAACCATTTTTTTACCTTCCAATATACTCTGGACTCCTTGGAATATCCTTTCGAGCTCAATAAATCCATTGATGTCCTTCTCTGTCACCTATGTTTTCTTAACAATTTCTGTGTTTTGCAGGTAAAAACTCTTGTTCTAGGCTTACAAAGAAAAAGCCTACATATAGTTTGAATACATATACAAATATCTTACTATTGAAAAACACAGTAAAAACCTAAAATGCACAGTAAAGGTAAAAAGGAACACAATAAAGGTTACACAGTAGGGTCAAAGGATATTCACAGAGATTAAAGAGTATCAGATGAAAGACCAAATGGAGGAATCAACCAGCGTAAAGGATACAAACAATCAAGCAACTTAAAGGGAAAAATATCAAACAAAAAAGCCAGCACAACCTGAATAAAAGGGACAGCAAGAAGCAGTTAAATAGCTGCCCCTATCTTCTTGCATGAAGATCTTTCATTTCCTAGAATAAATCTTAATCAGTTTTAGGATATTTTCTTAGTTTCATTAATGTATAAATAACTCTCTTCTCGAGTTGTTAAGGGTTCAAGGTTCAAGATTCATTTTTCATTGCTTGTTAAGTTATGGTTGTTCATTCTACTTTGAACCTAGTTGCACCTTTGAAGGAAGCTTTTGTAGACACTTGATGTACTCAGTCTTTTTGGAAGCTTAATACAAAGCAAAGGATTCTGAATTTGGTTTTGCACAGTTTGTGTTATCCTGTAAGTTTTTCCAGTTATCAATCATTATGTTTTTCTTCATATGCTTATGACTTATAGAGATATCTAGGTAGGAATAATTGTGTCTCAATTTATTCCTATAAGCTCCTAAAGTGATCATCTATTAAGAGAATGGATTAATGAACTGTTTGTTCAGCTAATCCCCTCTAAGCAATAAACCATCAGCATCTTTTGTAAGTTTAATTATATTGCCTTGAATCTTTGGAACATAGTTTAAAAGGTTTTCATACTCATGGTTGTTCTATTTTACAGTGTGGAAACTGTGATAATCATATTATTTTGTCTTCTTCTCACCACTATTTGATCTATATCACTGTATAAAGTTTTATAGTAGCCCTTTGCTGAGATATTAATATTATCCAAAGGATTAAGTATTTCAATTCTAAATCTGTCTTCATTCATTGGTCTTCCAAAACTAAAACCAAAAACCCCAAAACAATTATTTTAGATGCTCTGGCATTGGTAGCTGACCTACTACTATCTCAGAGGTACAACAACCTCCACCCTCATAAAACCATGATCACACCAAAACCAGTGCTCCAATAACAACTGTACCGAGCTTGGAATGCCATTCAGAATCCATCACTATCCTTGAGGAATTTTTCATCTCCTTGTCTCTTAGGCTTTACTACAATCCAATCCTAGATCACTAGGCCCTAAACCGATACTAGTCTCTCAAGCTTTACCGTAATCCAAACTCAAATCACGAAGCCCTAAATCGAGACTCCTCCCTCTGGATTTACTATGTGTCCCACCAAAACTGGTTAAGGGATTCCTAGGCCTTTGGGAATGAAACTTGAGACCACCTCCACCCCAGATTCTGAAATCCATCTAAAAAACCAAAGTTCAAAACCAAGATAAACATCCCAACATACCATGGCATCTAGAAAAAGGCAAGGCTAGGCTAAAAATCATTGTCATAACGACAAAACCATGCCACCCACAACAACAGAACCATACACCAACATGCAAATCCATGCATGTCCCAACCATCTAGGAAATCACACATGAAAAAGGTTACCTACAAGTATTCTTGTTGAAACTGCTTGATCCTACTTTTCCTTCCTTTATCCTTGCTTTCCTTCCTTTCCCTTTACTTTCTTTTCCTTCCTTGCTCCAAAACTATAATGCTCAAGGAGAAATCTAAGTGACCAAGAGTGAGAGAGAGATAATAATGAGAGAGTTCCAAACTTGAACTGACCAAGAGCTTAACATTAACTAAGCTTGATACAAAAGCTTACATTGACTAAGAGCTTACCAATTGATCCTCAGAAGCCTTTTTATCAACGAGGCCTCTAATTTCTTCATTTTCCATTATTTTACTTCATATTCCTCCTCACATGCAACATGTGACCTTTTACCTTTCTTTTCTCCTATTTTTCTTTATTTTCATAAATAAATATGCCAAAAAGTTCCTTTTTTTCCTTTTAATGCCTTTTCCTTAGCCTTTTTCCAATTTCCTTAGCAAAAAACACACATCCATTGATTCCCACTAGGATATATTTTCCCAACATTCATCTTGGAATACATTTCCCTTACCCGTGGTCTTATTTTTCCTTTATTTACTTTCATTACATGGAATTTTCACCAAGGCTATTACAGAACCCTCCCCTTTGGGGAACACCATCCTCAATGTTAAACCACACCAATACCTCAGCAAAAACGCTGAAAATAAAACATATTGCCCATGGATATTTATATTAGCTCATTGTAGTATTTACAATGAATGACCTGCTCAAAAGTAAAACATCATGACAACATGACCACATAACAACCATACCGCATACTGGAGCTTTATTACATAACTCATTAAGGTATTTACAATAACCACATATACACATATGCACCTTTGCTAAACCAGCAAATGAAAGGATGTGATGCCCATATTAATCAACAAGGGAATCCATAGGATCACACCTCCACCCTCAAAGTAGTGCTAGAATTCACCTCTTTCGCAGGAAGTCCAGAATTCACTCTCACAGTCAAAGTTGCATCCAATGTCCAACGCTACAATCCAACGCCACTTGTCCTCTCAGTGAACAGTTACCAACTCATTGTTCTAGGGTGCACTCTCAATGTGTATCTGATTCCATCTGGAAATGCTAATGAAAAAAACTAATATATTCACGACCTTCCCTTATCTGCTACACAGCCCCTCGGGAAATCTATTCACCCCCTTCCATGAAATCATTCACCTTCCAAGTTCCCTAGTATCCCCTATCCCGGGAAATCCATCCCTTGGGAAGGATTCCTTACATCAGAAGATCAACAACCAAGGAATATACTTGCCTCAAATCCATCATACCGATCATAGCATGCTCATGGAAATTAATGGACACTATTGGGTACCAGTGTCCCACAATGACCCTACTTCTGAATACTCTACCAGCACACTACTGCATGTTCCAATTTTTTGTTGTTGTTGATGCCAATTCTTGTAGTTGATTTCAACAACCCAACTAGGCATGTTCATTCATTCCTATTCCAAGCACATAATTTACATTATATTCAAATGAATTGAAATAACCTCAAATTATACCTCATTGGTAGCTCATCAATAAGGTACACTTGCAATCTTGTTTTCTTCTTGTCACAACAAGTCAAACTAATTGTTTGATCAAAAAATCATGTATACACATATCACATCTGGTTAGCTCAAAACACAACCATCATAGATAAATATCATAAATCATATGTAACCATCATAAACCAAAATCATAGATAATATATAGTCATCATATACCATAGTCATAAATCACATGCATAATAGAGCTGGAATAAAATGTTGATACTTATCCTTTCATCAATCCTTAGCTTCTACCTTTGCCTTTATTCCGTATGCACACTGGATCGGTTTCCACACCATACAAACACCCAGTGCCTTCTCCTCAACCATGTGCACTTACACATAGTGTGCTTCACACACATACAACCACACACAACATACAACATTGTGCAATACATGCACCTAGTACTGCGTACCTTCAACACAGTATGTATGACATGCGCACAATACCACGCGTACACCAGTACCATATGTACAAAGAACCACCTACACAACATGTGTGCAACATCACATGTACACAACACCACCTGCACAATGTGTACATAATGCCATATGTACACTGCACCAATGTACAACATGTACACAATACTACATGTACACAGTACCACCTGCACATAGCGCCACTTGTACAACATGTACACAGCACCAAATGCACACAACACCACTTGTACAATCATGCACATAACACCATATGTACATAGTGCCACATGTACAATATGCACACAACACCACATGTACATAGCAATGCATATCCAACATGTACATCGCATCATCTATACACAACACCACATATCCAAAATCTATGTGGCACCATATATACCCAGCGTTGCATATGAAATATCCACACAAGACTACATACACATAACATCACCTATGCAACATGTGCACAACAATAGTACCACATTGTCTTTACCAAGTAACCATGCTTCTAGTGTCTTATCCATGCTTTTCCTAGCATGTCGCAGACTACACTACTTTCATTTAGTTGTTGTATCCCTCGATATAACATGTCCATAACATAGACATAATATAATCACATAATGTCAACTCATAACCACATGATACTGACCTTGTATATTTGTCATGAATATTGCTCCACTTGATTCCTCATAAAATATGAACCTCTTCATGTCATTCACATGCATAAGCAATCATTTCTCAACAAGAATGATCCTTGACAACCTTGTCAAACAGTAACATAGATACATGGATACATACATACATATGTATAAATGTTAGCATAAAACAATCATGATCCTATTATAAAACAACATACATACATATACATACATACATGTATACATATATAATCATCAGTATAATCATGGTCATAACATAGTTATAAGATAACATAAGGGTTAGGTTAAGAGAACTTCCTTATTTGGGAAAAACATGCGCAACATTGAGAATCACAGTTCCCAACTTAGCCAAGGCATATGACACCTCATATCCAATTAATTTACCTTCTCTGGTTACCTTTCTCATGTTTGTACTCCCATCGTCCATTTACCACAATGGACCAACCAGTCCAACTAACTGTCATAGTCATATATTCTGATGTGCTTACTCATGCGTTGAGCTTCATCTCAGTGTTACATCACCTTTCGGGTACCACGTAGCTCTCTTCAAGCTCCACTAACTTCCTCCTTTCTCAACCAATTCCTAAGGCTCAAAACATAAAAGGCAATTCCAAGAAACAACCAAGAAGAAAACCATGAAAACTAATAACAACAGAACACCACAATAAAGTGGCATAGTTATACACTAGACACATACAAAATCACAAATCAAGCACAAAAATCGCAAAATACCAAAAGAACAAGACTAACCACAGACACCATGACTCAATCTCCATTGGTCCCAGGGAAAGCTCAACCTTAGCCTTCTTCAAGATTTCATGGAAACCTATTTTTCCATGCAATCCCCTACATCATACTGCCATAAACACATAATTTTTAGTGTATAAATAAACATAGAAATACACCACTTACCTTAGCTTGTCGTGCCATGCACATTTCCTTGTAACCGAACACATCCACGCCATCTCTCAAATGAATTCAATTCCCTTGACAGATCCACATGTGACTAGAGACTAACTTATATACCTATCAAGTAGATGTTCATGAATCTAGCACATATCCACATAATTTCAAACAAATAAAGGTTAATAATACTTCCTGTGTGAAAAGTACTCATTCGTTTGGAACTAGGGTTTCCAAACATAGCCAAAGGAGTTCTTGTCCAATTCCTTTCTTTTATCTTTTTTTTCTTTGTTGCAATCAAGGCTTACTAGTATTGTCACATCACTCAACTGTTAGTTATACAAACACATCAACTATTGCCTTGTCATGCTAATACCAAGCATGTTTCCTACAACTAGTCACACATGTCAACCACATGTTCCAAATATCAAGACAATCATATCTATCAATTTGAAATCAACTTTTACAAACAATCATGTCATAAACCATAGTAAACTCATAGTCATTGGACATAATGCTACAGCTATCAACTACATTCAAGTACATATCAACTATCTCAACACATATGTAATAGTACAATCATTGTAAAACAAGATCATTGGAACATATACTCATATTATGTAATTCATCAAACATTCAACCAACTTTTAATCATACCATGTTAAATAAATCAACTAGATGACGTAATAGACACCAAACACTCAAACACCCAATAGACGACATAATCAAATGGTTAAGCACCAAGTATATGACATAAGAAAACTCATACCTTAATGTATCTCAGGGGATGCAATCTTGTCTGCACAATCAATCCATATTAGCACGATATATCTTCACAACATATTAACCTAAACATAAATAAGATCATGATATCCAAATTGTCACTAACTAGCATGATTACATCATATCCCATACACCATTATCATTCACACATATTCAAAGTCAATCTAGATTAGCACAACATCATATCACAAATATGTCGGCTCATACCTGAATGTCGTAACCCTAACCATCTGCATAGGCCAATCCATCTTGGCATTATACATATAACATCAAGATCTTAATTTAATAACCCTAAGCATCAAGTTAATAACATATAACAACAATAAGTTAACCTATCATGCTCATCAACAACATATAACATAATCATTAGGCTATCTAATATAAAATAACAATAACAATGCATACAACTACAAGTTACTATCATTCTTGACTATCTGACACATGTGCATATAACTGCACTAATCAACTAACATCAATCATGAATATAACCATAACATCAAAAGACATGTACCTAAACCTAATGTATATAACCCTAATGCGTATAGAAATTCCTAACTTACATACCTGCATGTCAACATACAATACTTGTATGACAATCTGTTCTTACCCCATAGCCTAATGTTGCAACCTCATTATGATGATCTTCATCTCTTGCTCTATCTCAACCAACACATTAGCATCATAACATACCAATATCACCCTGATGACCAAAATTGCATACCATGATTTCACAAGGCATGTCTGACCTACTATTCATGCATGACTATAACCAAGACCATACATGCATGACAACTACATAGAACACATGATTACCAACCATATACACATCATTCTAGTTAGAGTCTACTCATGAATGCATGACCATATCAACTACACAAACCATGACCTCATGCATGACAACAACCATTACTCCATTGTACACATTTCCACATGCAACCATCAACATTCAGAAGCAATGTGTAATCAACTACACATACACATGAACACATGTAGTTGAGCATAAGTGATCGATTCTTGTAACCAACCTACAAGACTGATACATGTAATCAAACATACAATAATGAAACCTAACATACAAGGATGCAATCAAGTTGCATATAATCATGTAACCAATCATATAATCCTAACGATACATTCCACAAAATCAATGTCACGCTCCTCATGATAACCTTACTACAACCATGATCAACATGATGCAATGCAACAAGCACATGGAATGCAAGTGTAAGAGACACACATGCAACTGACATGCATGCATGAAAAACACATTCACCCAAGGAGAGCAAAACCATGCTTTGATACCAATCGGTGGTATCAAATATGAGCCATAGAGAGCTCAACCCACTCTGATATCAATCTGTAACACCCCCTCCTCCCAGGTCCACCCAAGCAACTGACCAGTCGAGGTAAACATGGGACAAGGGAGGTCACTATAAGCGATTCAACCTCCTTGGTGACCTTAAGGAAATGGAATCAATGGAACATATCAAACAAACCCATCCACATCAGCAACAATGCCCTCAGGAGACATGTTATCCACTCAGACATCCTGCCTCTGAGTCCCACTAATGTTTTAAGCCTTTTAACCCCTAGTTGCTCCCATGTTATAGGCGTGAAAGCGTCCAGAAGCCAAAGTCTCTCTCACAAGTCTATGTTCCTGTTGGCATTATGGCACAAGTTTGGAGCTATGGCATAGGTGTTGTCCTTGATGGCAACTCTCCTTGGTAACAGATCTCAGTTCAGGAAATCAGAAAGAAGAAAAATACATATACGCAGGTTCATCTAGATGAAGACGCGTATACACGTGGGTTGTACGTTACAAAAGCACGTATATGTTGGGGATCTTACTCTTGGTCCATGGTAGTTAGTCCTTGGGATTTGAACCTATGTTTTTGGACCATGGCGTCTCGTCAGATGTGTTGATCCCTAGTTTTGGGTTCATGGTATTGAATTAGGACCATGGTATTGTGGAAGGCCTAAGGCTATAAAAGAGGAAGGAGATCTTGTGACAAATGATTATCTAAATTATTATTGAATATCTGATAAAGTGCTAGAGCTGGTATATTGGTAATTGGGTTATGATGCAGATATAGATATGAATGAAGGAGGAACCTAAGTGCAAAAAGAAGGATAAGTTCTATTCATGGGTTATAATCTTTAAGCTTGAATGATAGTATCTTTGTATGATTTTGATCTTCTAGATGTGGTGCTTGCTTGATCTATAAGTCTAATAATCTGGGTTAATTAGTGATTGAATATTTGAAGGAGTGAATTATCCTTTATAGATCTATACGCAGGTTTAGTGAAGCGAAGGCGCGCATACACGCAGGTTCAGTGAAATCAAGGAGCGTATACGCAGGTTGTTCCATACGCAGAAGCGTATGCATGCAGGTTTCAGGTTGTTGAAATAGTGTATATACTTTAAGTTGTGATCTAGCTGCTTATGTTTATTGCTACTGTGTTCTGGGTTCTGTTTTTGGTGTGTGGTTTCTGGTACTGTGTTTTGGGTACAGCTGTCAGAGAAGTATCTACTTGATTCAGATCTAATCGGAAGAAAGGAGATTGGTTGATGGAGAAATTCTTGATGATTGATTAATGTTCATGGATCCAGTCTGAAAATTTATGAAACATGGTCCCTGGAAGAAAGAGAAGGTTGTAGCCTTCTGTAGGCCAGCACCTATGTACTAGTATCTTGGCTAGTGCAAGAGCTAAAGGGGGTTGTAGCTCCCTTCCAGGAGAAGCTGGAGGATGAGAGAGGGTTGTAGCTCTCTATAGGTTGCAGCCTGCGTACTGGTAAAGGACTGCACCAATACATTGTAAAATAAGTTTCTAATTAAAAGAAGATAGAGATGAATTACAGCAGGTGGTTTTCACCCACATTGGGTTTCCACCTTATATCTTGTGTTCTTGTGTGCAATTGTCTTTCCGCTCTACTTTACTGTTTCTGGTTACTGGTTATTTGATTCTGAAATACAGATTAACAATCGACATCAGAAAGATAAAGTAAATTAAAAGTTTGCATTGTATACGCGGGTTTCCTTCTGCATAATCGCGTATATACGCAGGTTTAATAAACTGAAGTAGTGTATATCAGTTGTTTTTGAAAAAGGAATATCTGTCTTAATAATACTGATTAACCCCCCCCCCCCTCTCAGTATTATTTCCAACAATTGGTACCAGAGCAGGTTCTTCTGAAGAAGCTTGATCGCTTGAAGGAAGATATTTCATCATGAGCAACTACGAGAGGGAAGCATCAATCGGGCCACCGGTTTTTGATGGGACAAACTTCGTATATTGGAAGGTAAGAGTTACTGCCTATCTTCAATCTCTGGGTACTGAAGTCTAGGATATCATAGATACAGGGTATACTTTTCCAGCATCAACTCCCACAGATCCGGCTGAGAAGAAGAAATATGAAACGAATGCAAAGGCAGTCAATACTCTATTGGGATGTCTATCACAATCTGAATTTGTCAAAGTCATGCAGTATAAATCCGCTAAGGAAATATGGGACAAGATTGTTCTGAGCTATGAAGGAGATGATCAGGTAAAACGAGCAAAACTTCAAACCCCCAGAATTCAGTATGAAAATCTCAGAATTTACAATGATGTAAGTGTGGCTAACTATTTTCTTCGTGTAGATGAGATTGTTAATTGTATGAAAAATTTGGGTGAAGAAGTAAAAGAGGCTGTTGTGGTTGAAAAAGTCCTAAGATCTTTGTCCCCTAGGTTTGAATCTAAAGTTTCTGCAATAGAAGAAAAGGAGAATCTTCAAAACCTTAAAATGTCACAGCTGCATGGAATTCTAACTGTTTATGAAATGAGAAAAGGAGGACCATCAGACAGGAGAAAAGCTGCCTTCAAGGCTTCTGGCAAAGGAGACTACTATGAGTTAGGACATATATCAGAAGAAGAAGAAGAATCAAATTTTGTCAAAAATCTTCAACGGGGTGTTGGACGATTCCGAGGTAAGTTACCATTCAAATGCTTTGCTTGTGGAAGAGGTCACTATGCTGCCAAATGTCCTCACAAGGATAAGATTGACAAGGGGAAGGAACCTGTTAGATGGAACAAGAAACAAAACGCAAATAAGAAAAGCTACTATACTCATGAAGATAGTGATGGACTATCTAATAGCGATGAAGATGAACGAGGTAATCACTATAAACTGTTAATGGCCTTTGAAGATGATGATTACATGGATGCTATAGATGTGGATGGATTTTATGAAGAGATTTCTAGACTCAAAACATGTTTAGAAGAAAAGAATATGATTATTGATACTTCGCAATTTCAACTTGATGAAAAGGAAAAATTTCTTGAGAAATTAGAATGTGAAATTGTTGGCCTTAGAAATGAAATTGAGAAAAAAAAAAGGCTCTTAATCTTAACA
>APFE031697985.1:0-45915 GCA_000404065.3 Pinus taeda | reverse complement strand
AGAGCTAAAGGGGGTTGTAGCTCCCTTCCAGGAGAAGCTGGAGAATGAGAGAGGGTTGTAGCTCTCTGCAGGTTGTAGCCTGCGTACTGGTAAAGGACTGCACCAGTACATTGTAAAAGAAGTTTCTAATTAAAAGAAGATAAAGACGAATTGCAGCAGGTGGTTTTCACCCACATTGGGTTTCCACCTTATATCTTGTTTTCTTGTGTGCGATTGTCTTTCTGCTCTACTTTACTGTTTCTGGTTATTGGTTATTTGATTCTGAAATACAGATTAACAATCAACATCAGAAAGATAAAGTAAATTAAAAGTTTGCATTGTATATGCGGGTTTCCTTCTGCATAATCATGTATATACGCAGGTTTAATAAACTGAAGTAGCGTATATCAGTTGTTTTTGAAAAAGGAATATTTGTCTTAATAATACTGATTCCCCCCCCCCCCCCTCTCAGTATTATTTCCAATAGTGCCAGCATCCCTGGACTCTTTTCAGCAGACCTATGCCAGCGTCCCTAAGATTTGAGCCACTATTCTAGCCCAGAATCCTAGCCTCTACCCTGAACTTGTTACAACCTCGAGAATCCATTAAAGACATGATGAAAAGATAAACAAATCAAACTTCAACCTCGGGACTAGGACTGAGCATCCCTAGCTGGGATTGACATTCTATTAAACACTTGGAATCAATGCAACCTACAAGTCTAAGATACAAGAAACAACATGAATGACTGAAAGAACTTATGAAACATAACCAGAAGGATTACCTCCTTCTCCATTGAACTATTATAACATCAATTAGGTATTGCATCCATCCATTTAACAATTACAAGTAAATAAATGAAATAACCATGATATGAACCAGTGATATAACAATGTTTATAACTAGCATAAAACCATATAAATATCAGAGATATGACAATTGTTAAATCCACATATAAACAAGTGGAAAAGTAATAGAACTTATCTTTTATTAATCATAGGAAAATCCGACCAGGTTCGGGACTTCCACGTAGCACCTAACTGTAGACATGGCTGAACCAAATCTTTCTTTTGGCCAGTCACCTCCATGCCATATTCCAAGCATGAATGTGGGATCTAATAGAACAACCAAACCAAGAACAACCAAGGGAATCTAGAGGTTAAATCACCTCCACCCTCATCAAACCGTGATCACACCAAAACTGGTGCTCCAATCACAACCGAACCGAGTTTGGAATGCTATATGGAATCCATCACTATCCTTGAGGAATTTTCTGTCTCCTTGTCTCTTATGATTTACCACAATCCAATCCTTGATCACTAGGCGCAAAATGGAGACCAATCTCTTAGGCTTTACCGCATTCCAAACCCAGATCACTAGGCCCTAAACCGAGACTCCTCCCTCAAGATTTACCATGTATCCCAATAAAACCGATCAAGGGATTCCTAGGCCTTTGGGAATGAAACTTGAGACCACCTCCACCTCGGATTCCGAAATCAATCCAGCAAACCAAATTTCAAAATCGAGATAAACATCCCAACATACCATAACATCTGGAAAAAGGCAAGGCTAGGCTGAAAATCACTGTCATAACCTAGAAAAACCATGCCACCAACAATAAGAGAACCATACAGTAACATTCAAATCCATGCATGTCCAAACAAACTAGTCAATCACACATGCAAAAGGTTACCAACAAGTATTCCTGCTAAAGAAGCTTGATCCTGCTTTTCCTTCCTTGATCCTTGCTTTCCTTCCTTTCCCTTTGCTTGCTTTTCCTTCCTTGCTCCAAAACTATAGTGCTCCAAGAAAACTCTAAGTGACCAAGGGTGAGAGAGAGAGAATAATGAGAGAGCTCCAAACTTGAACTGACCAAGAGCTTAACATTGACTAAGCTTGAGCCAAAAGCTTACACTGACTAAGAGCTTGCCAAATGATCCTCAAAAGCCTTTTTATCAATGAGGTCTCTAATTTCTTCATTTTCCATTATTTTCCTTCATATTACTCCTCACATGCAACCTGTGACCTTTTACCTTCCTTTTCTCCTATTTTACTTTATTTTCATAAATAAATGTGCGAAAAAATTCCTTGTTGCCTTTTAATGCCTTTGCCTTTGCCTTTTTCCAATTTCCTACACATCCATTGATTCCCACTAGGATATCTTTGCCCAACGTTCAACTTGGAATACGTGTCCCTTATCTGTGGTCTTATTTTTCCTCTATTTACTTTCATTACATGGAATTTTCACTAGGCCTATTATAGTTAGCCCAATGCTTGGAGCTCCTTCTCTTGGGGCTAGGTAAAGAGGAAGCCATAGGTTCAAATTGGAAAAAAAAAAAAAAAAAAACTTTTTTTCCCATATGTTGGACTTACAAGGAAAGATGGGACATTTTTATATCCAAAGGATTTAGATGAGAGTAATGCCTAAATTGATTATACCCTACTACATAGCACTTGAGTAGAGTTCCCAAAGTTAAAGATGAATTGTTCATTGAAATGAACTAAGTATCCAGAATGAAACCTCCATTATAAATCTCAATAAAAAAAGACATTTTATGCTCATCAATTCACTCCAAGCAATGATTTCATATTTATGACCGTCGAGGAGAGTTTGCCTAAAAAGTATAGTTTTAGAGAATCAATGCCTTGTATCAAAAGATCAAGCCTCCCCATTTGAGACACTAGCACAATTTATGACTCTTGCCTAACTTAAGGAGCTATGTACAAATCCCTACCAATTATATCCATTGGCATAAGACATGATATAATAGAATTCACCTTCAGATAAGTTGTATCCTCACCTAAATTTATGCCTTATGAAACATCCATAGCATGAAATGTATGATCTCCAAGTAAGTTAGGCCATTCTTTGACCTACTTTTTCTTCCCATATGCATCACTCTTAAGAAGGTAGTCATAAAGAGTGTATTCATGCTTGTGGTAAAATCAACATCTAAAGGGAAGAGTCTCACAATCAATGATTTGTATGTACTCATTGCCTCCCCTATCAATTGTAATCTCTTCCAATAGATACTATTGGCATATATCAAAAGAAATATCTTGGGCATGCCCTCAAGCAATTGGTTTTAAATTTCGAATATTGGAAAGAACCAATCTTATCCCCAAATGATTTTAAAACCATTTTATTGCAAAAATGGGGTGGTACTATTGGAACCCTTACCCCATAGGTAGAACTTATCTTTCTAAGCTAATCTAGAGTTGAAAGAATTTCTCTAGGGCATAAAAAAAGTGCCAGTAAGTTGACAAACAATGGAACTCCCATAAAAATTACATAATTTTTAGATTCATTTTCAAACATGAAAGAGCGATATCCATGATGCAAAGGAGAGGCCCTTACCTTACCCTTTTCTTCCTTGGACTATGAAGTTCCAATCCATGGAATCCTTTTCGAAAAGGAGGATTTCTTATTACTGAAGTACATAATCAAACTTCCTCTAGGATAACTCCATTCCATTAGGAATCCATTCCTTTGGGAGAGAGATCCTCATCCATCCATGGGATTGCCAACACCTTTTCCTTTCTTTGGTCAATCTTATCACTATATATATAAACAAGAACAAATTCATCTTAAAATTGCAACTTTTAAGTATAAAGGTTTATATTTGTTTGTGTTTTTATGTTTTCCTCGATCTCTCTCAATGCTTAATAAAGTTGAGGTAATAATGGTTTGTAACTCGTCTTTATCCTTTCCTTTTAGCTACTTTTATTCCTTCATGTTTTCTCACTCAAAATCCTTACCTCAAGTGCTTGATATTTGATGGGTGACAACTAGCTATGGCCTTAAGAAGGAAACATATTTTTATGAATCAACTTCTTCTTATCACTATGAGGGTAATGCAACCATATTTAGCATCGTAGGGGAACCATTACCATCATTTAATTTTGTTGCTTCGAGTTAAGCACCACAGATGGGAGATATCTATTTCACCAAAGTCACCGAGGACATGGTGTTGACCTTAACTCTAATTTTGTGCATTGACATACATCAACAAATATGAGCAGAAGCACTAACATATAAGTACATATGATTTAAACATTGATAAGACTATATAACTACTCTTTCACCAACTCAACAAACTATCGCAAACTGAAACACATAAAATTTATACCTAGTCTCATTTAATTTTAGCGTATCATTTAAGTGAGGCAAACTATATGGAAACAAAAAATACTCAAACACGTAGTCTAAGAAGGTGACTTTTTGGGCATTTTTATCAGAATCTGACGACGTAATTCTTAGTTAAATCACAATGTTATGTTGTTTAAATTGTATTTTTAAATGCAAAAATGGATTTAGTGCTGTGGAAAATATCTACAACACTTGGATTCTAAAAACTCGGTAACTCAGAACTACAATTTTCCCAATTCCTAGTCAAATTTTGGAATAAAAAAATAACGAAAAAATCTACCCAAAAAAAGGTTAAAAAATGACATTATTAAACTACACCAAAACCAAAGCCCCATTTGCAAAGAACTTTAATACCAACCTATGATGTGTATATTGGTTGGTTTGAGTGCGGTTTAATCCCCACCGGATCTTAATTCTAATAATAACAAAAAAAATCTAGTAATAATTGTAATAATGACATTTTTCCAATCAATAAACGCTAGCTCCAACCTAAATTTAAACTAGATAAAAATAAATAAAATAAAAAAGCTTCCCTCCTATTGGAAATTTACTCTTACCCCCATCTAGAGAGCAGCATTCCTTATACCAAAATAAGAACCTCATGATAGTGACCCCAAAGTCAATATGGACCTTTGGTTTTGTCCTCTTCCTTTGTGACAAGAACATTGAACAACTAGGATGTACATGTCCCACCGAACATTATATAAAAGGATATGGCCATTTACAACCTTAGAAACGGTGATCTGACTTTATACCCATATTTACGGCTGATACTATCCCGAAAAGACCCAACAGCAGGGTCCCGCAGCATTATCCAACATTAAATGCTATGAACGCCAACAGTGCATGCGCACATGAGGAAAACAACAGCACTGCGAATAGTATCACAGGTATTCCATCCTCTGCATTTAATTCATGTAAATGTTTAGGCTATTTGCAATGGGATTGGGATTTGGTAATGTAACTCTGTTAAAGGGCCGTGATTTTTAAAAAAATTATTACAATTTAAATAAAATTAGATTTGAAAAAATGAAATATTTTGTTATCTTTTAAATTTCAATTTTATAAAAGTTTTTTTTTTAAGTTTGGTAGGACTCTCCAATTTTCATGTCCATTACACACCCCGCTAGCCTAAGATTTGAACCCAAGACTTCCGGTTCAATAAGACTTCATTTCCATGGCCGCTGCCACTTGACCTACCCTATGCAAACCTCAATTCTATAAAAATTTAAACATGATATATAAAGACTTCATTTCCACGGCCACTGCCACTTGAGCTATTCTATGCAGAACTCAATTCTATAAAAATTTAAACATGATATATACATCAAAATATATTATGTAATATAACCAAAAACAACGGTATCAAATAACCTGCACTGCAAAGTCAGATCCATTCCATTTATTATGAAAGGATATTTACTATTTCTCTCACCATACCTTTTTCTTTGCTTTATGGATGTTCTTTTTTATTGTTCTTTTTCAAAGAATGGACCATATTCATAACATCCAATCCATTCCATTTGGTTACAGATATTTATTGTTGGTCTGTTACAATTACTTCTTTTCACTTTAAGGAATATTCTTTTTTCTTTTTTAGAATGCCACAGGTTACATTGAATTCTATGAGGTAGTTATAATAAACAGACCTGTTCAGAGTAACAATTTAAAAAAAAAATACTAATATCAATTTTTTATTATATAATATTAGTTTAAAATTATTTATATAATTTATTATTAATAAATATTAATTTTTATTTGAATATATTTAAAAAAAAATAAAAATAAAAATAACTAGTTTAAAGTTAGTTTTTTCTACTCAATATATAATAAAATAAAATAATATATATATATATATATAATATATATATATATATATATATTTTTTTAAGTTAGATATTGGTGAAGCTATATCATGATCTTATCTAAAAATAACACCCAAGGGAATTGAGCCAGTGATTTAACATCTAAGATTGTCTTAATAAAGCACCCAATCCTTGTAGATCACATTAATATTTATATTTTATATAAAAGAATTAAACAAATTTCCATCTTAGAAACATAAAAGTAAGTAAAAATTTCATATATATAAAAATGATACTACTAACAATTCACATGAAAAGTAAATGATAATTGTATTTTTCTTCTTTTATACATATTCTCCAAATTAAGTTGTAATAGTTAGCTTTAATGTTAGCAGTTTTCTAGCCAATTTTTCCCATAGTTGTTAGAAGGTCATGACTCTCTATTTATCCTACCGCTAAGATCTGATTATTCAGATTGTCTTGATGTGGCCTAAATATACCAATGTGATTTCTTCTGAAATTGTTATCAAATCAAACTACATCATTATAGAATATACTCATTAAAGACTTGCAAAAATAGATTAATTAACACTGAATATTGCATAAAATTTTACAAAACGAAGGCAAAAATAAACTTTTCATTCATACAAAGATAAACTTACTCATATTTTAAATAAAAATTAACTCTTCACTGTCTTTTTCTTTTTATATATTCTCTAAGTGATTGTTAGCTTTTCTATATATGTTATTTAAATTAAGTTTTTGTTAACTTTAATATTAGATAGTAAAATAATCTAACTTGCCTTTACAAAACTTGGTTAAGTTTAAATGTTCCATAGAATTTTGGAAAACCAGGGTAAATTTGATATACATAAATAATACTGTATCTCATAATTGATTCCCACACTCCACCTCTTTTCATAAAAAAACCAATAACTCTAAATTATTGTATAACATCACTTGACCTTTCACATCAAAATTCTTTGCAGCCTTGCAACAAAACAGCCCAAGCAGCTCTGAACAATAATCCCAGAATCTGGTTGGGAGCGCCATGCGCAGCATATCCAACCATGATTTTGTGGATCCAAGTTAGACTGACAAAGCAGAATTCGTTCTGAATTATGGGATCCACTGGATGGGAAATTTTTTCGCATGTCGGCAAACTAAAAGGTGGAGTAATGTGCAAGTGATGCCATGATTTCTTATGATGGGTTCAGATGATGGTCAGAATTGATGTATTGCTCTGTTGTAATATCTCAACAAAACGTATGCGGACCCACAACTTTTCAATATCCAAAAAAACCAAATTTTCAATCCCCAGGAAAAATGTGCCTGGTTACGGATTTGAAGACCTACACAATAAACACGAAGTGGAGCAGGAGTCCTCTTAAAACACTAAATACCAACTTACTTGAATATACAGTATCGTCCTCAGAATCCTTGTCTGTGTGGTGATACACACAAAGTTTTTGCCAGTTTGACAGTCGTCCAAAGTTCCCTGGCTGACATATGTAAGCCCCCACATGTATTAAAACAGCATGCCACTGTCAGGAAGAATTTGGAAGGACTGAAAATACCTTGAAATGACGTGCTGGTATGTATAACAAAAGTCAAATGTCAGTAGCAACATTTAAGGTTGATATCTTGCCTAATCAATTTGAACATGGGAAGAGAATTGAGATCCTCAGTAACGTTCACCGATAGATTTGGGGTGTATATGTGGAATGGATATTTTTTTCTACGCTTAAAAGAAATAGAAATTGAATTTTGTGGGGAGGATCTTATTCATTCCTGTGAATTACCTAAATTGCGTTTAATTGACAAAAGATAGCATGAATATGATACTGACCCAATACAAATTTATTATAAGCACTACATTCAAACTCAGAGAAATTGTTATATATTAATTTTCTTTAGGACATTGAATATTGAATGGGATCATAATCTCAGTTGTTGGATACATTTCTGTTCTTCTTTTCACTTAAGTTCAATTCTCACAAGTGATACGTTGGTTTGGTGTGACAAAGTTAAAGGGTAGATAGCCCATGGGATAGAGGTTATAATTCCACTTTGGTGATAGCTTTAATGAATTAGATATTCATTCACTAAGTAGGCTTTTGTAATTTTTTTTAATTACACCAATAGGTGTCTATTTTAGAATAGACCTTTCACAATTTTAATTTAATTATCAATAATTAATAGGTGGATGGTAGAGATTTAACCTCCATGGAATATGTTCAAATATTCATAGTAGTATTCAAAGATCAAGGGTTAATATTGATCTCTAAATTAGTTATGATATTTTAATTAATTTATCTCAAATTCATTAATTAAATAAAATGTAAATATGGAGACATGTTATATTGGGTCTATGGTATTGATAAGTCATTGTATTGGTCCATGCTATTGTAAGAAGAGTTGTTTACAAGTTAATAATTTTCATGGTGAAGTGGGGGTTTTCATGGTTAAGAATATTGTTACATGTTGTTTTAAAATGTATACTAATTTAATTCATATATTAATTCTTTTTATAATAATAATAATTTAAACTGAAGTTATAATTTAGTTAATTTTTACTAGTTTTTTATCTAGACAATATGACATGCATACTGAGGTATGTGTTTTCATGCTTATCATGGATTGAAGTGTTTACCAACCATTTAATTTATATGGCTACATTAGTAAACAATCTAGTTTTAAGGTGACAACATATCTAAACACTAAATTAGTGTGTAAGACCCCTTGCTTATGGAACAAGGAACCCATCTCTATGGAACTGTACATGCTCAATGAATTTTCAAAGCTTATTTATATCAACCAATTTTGTAAGCATGTTGTAGAAATTATGGTGTAGATTTGCAACCGTTCATGAAATTTTAATCAAAATAACAAGACACAAACCTATTCAACCGCTCTACGGAATTCAATTCGCAATTTAGAACATTAATCACAAACATGCAATCAGAAAAACACACATGCACACAATATTTTTCCATGGGAAAGCAAACTACTAAAAACCCGTATGTCTTCTTGCATTAATCTGATGAATAGAGATGTATTACAATTGCTTTTCTCAATTGAGCACAACCTACAAGTGAATAACCTCTCTCTCTACTCAATGAGAAGCTTTGACCCAGACTTAATCAATTTATGCCTCTACTTGAGCCCCTTTTACTTGTGCAATTTCTAAGAAAATTAGGCTCCTATTATTTAGGAATTTCCTCCAAAATGTTTGTACAATTCCCAAGGTTGATCATTTGACTGCTTGCAAAACCTGTACACTCAAACCTAGTCTACAGTTGATGTTACACTTCCTTGGAATCTCCACCACAATTGGGGAACTTGAATTCTCTACATGCACTAACTATTTTGGGTTAATTGATTAGTTAACTAGATGATCACTGAGTTAAACTAAACTCTCACTACAAAACTGACCATCCACTAGTTCTTCCAATAGTTGGAACTAGTTTAACTAAAAACAACTTGAAATAATTGACCTTGATTGCTACAAATTAGAAATTACACGTGTTTAATTGAAGTCTAACTACTCCAACTCGAATTTATTGAGTAAACTGCGTGACACAAACCATGTCACACAAGTTAAGTGCATCCTATTAGTGTCCAATAGTCACAGTGATCAAATTTACTCTTTTCATGTTGTTGATTGAGTCTTATGTCAACTTATTATATTTTGAAATAAAATTTGACATCTCTCCTGGTTGTCAAATGGTCCCAAGTCATTGTCTAGGTATCATTGCTACTCCCTCCACTTATTCAAGGTCACAAACAGCCATCATGGTCATGTCATCATTTCCTATCATAGGTCATCAAATGAGTCAGTTGGTCTAGAATATGGGTCATTGTCTAGAATATATATTTGTTGGTCATCATTATATTAATCATCAATATCAATTTAGGGAGTCATGTCATCCATTATGGTCATCATCATGGGAGTTCACAATTAGGGAATAAAGGTTTTCAAAAAATAATTTCCTATTGAAGAAATAAAGATGCAATACAAATCACATCATCAAGTCATTTTGTCAAAAGTACACATGATGTCACTCCATTGTCAAGCCAAATCGAGTTTCTAAGTTATAAAGGAGCATCAAAATATTTTAAAACTTCATTGCATCCTTCCAAAAATTCCAAGAGCTCCTCTCTACCATTTTGATACTTGTCATAGCCATCAGAACTTCGAACTTCACCACCACTACTCCTTTCATCTGTTTGTTGCGTTTCTGGCGGAGGTTACTACAATTTTCGCTTGGAAACCAAAGGGAGGAAAAAAAGGTTCAATTTTCATCTCAAATGTTTCAAAGCCTCTTTAAACAAGTAAGTAAAATCTTCAAAAACCTTGTATGCAATATTTTCACTCAGAAAAATGACTAAACTCCATCCCTAGGGCTTTGCTACGTTTTTGTTGCGTTTTTTTATTTTCACAGTCTTTTTCTTCTTTTGAGAATAAATACCCTTTTTTCTAAGCCTACATATCCTTAATTAACTTCATCAAACATTATACATCATTACCCACATTGAAATTCCCTCATTTGATCATTTTCCTCCACAAACCTAGCTTGTTGCTGCACTTATGGCCTAGAACCGTGTTTTGCCCTTTTCACCCCTCTTTTCTCACTCATTTTGTGAAATTACACCACAATTATCTTCCTAACACATATCCCTACCCCCCATAACTTCCTCAAAAATTTTCCTATCCTCCTTCGCCTCCCTTCCCTCAATTTGTTGCACTTTTAGCCTTGATTTGCAACTCAAATCCCTTGCCCTTTCTTGTTTGAAATTACGGTTTTATGTCAAAAGTGAAGCCAAAAAAATGGTGAAGACCAGTGAAAGAAAGAAGTTTAAGGGAGGAGATATCTCTAGATATGAGCCAACTCATATGAAAAAGGTCAATTCATTAGATTTCATCAGAAGATCATTTGAGAAGGCAGGACCCCTAGGGTTTTGTCAGAAAGTGCAAGAGATGGGCTATCATCATGATTTAACAAGCCCATTTTCCATTAATTTCAAGAAAAACTAGGCCACTATAGCAGGGTGAACTTTTCAGTGTCAGAAGAGATCATAGCTTCAACAACTACTATCCGTAATCAAGGTGATATTTGGTTCAACGGAATGGATTTAGACCTAGAATACTATAATTGGGTGACTACTTGAGACACTAATGGATGAGTAGTTGAAATTATAGAAGAGGAAGGGCCAACTAATGTTGGATGAACTGATTGATAGGATGAAGCAGTTGCAGCAATAGTGAGAGCAGAGAGCTCAATAGACTATTGTATGTAAGCTTGATGTACAACCTAATCAAGTGTTGAAACAAGATCTTACAGTTTGTCAAACTCCTGAAGGGATTGCTGATCTAAATAAGGTTCAAAAGATGGTCTTATTGGTTTATATGGTTGAAGAATGGCTTCATCAACTATAGTCTACTCAACAAAAGATTTAGACTTAGTCCTAAAAAGACTATGCTCGAAAGGAAGGTCAAACTGAATATTGTGAATAGTATCAAGGTTTTCAAGAAGAGAATTGGCCCTTGAAAGGGGGCTATTGCTTCCTTGGATTTCAACTAAACTTCTCCTTCTGAGTATTCTTTCGGGATTGTCTAGAATTTCAGGTGGGCCTAGATCAAGATTGGTTCGAGTATAAACTCTTTTTGGAGCCAGATTTTTTTTTTTTTTTTAAGTAAAACAACCTCTAGTCTTTTACTTCCAATGAGTTAATCATTAAATTTCATGAAATGGGGATATAGAAACTAGGGAAATAATCTTATGATTATGGAATAAAGGATTATTTTAATTCCACAATATGGTCACCAAAATGTTAGCACTCAGAAATTTTATGAGTTTGTAGAAGAAAATTACCAAGGTAACCACAAACCAACTTTGGAAGCTAGGATCTAGCTCTGCCAACTTTAGAGAGGGCTCTCTATGTAATATTTAGCTTTGTTTAATCAAATATTAGGCTAGTTATGAAGTTTGGGGTTTGATTTGTATTTGAATGATTGATTGATAACTAGATTACCATTGGGCTATGGAGTCTGTTACATAAAATACAAATTAATTATGGTATCTACAAATAGATCTCACAGGGAAAGATAGGCAAACCAAATGGATTATTTAAAGTCTGTGAAATGGAGAAGAAGAACATATTAAGATTCAATTTAAAATATAGAGCATTGTTACCTGAATTCTATATTCAAAGATTAAAATAAAAAAACATAGAAATTATTTGTAGCCAGGTGCAGAGTGTAGATTTAAACAAATTATGCCCTTTATTTATCTATTGAATAATTCATATTTTTAGAAAATAATCACGTGCTATAAAAAAAGAGATATAAACACATATAACATATAGATGTACTTCACCACTAATTTGACACATGAATCCTATGAAAGAGCTTATGTATTACTTTGGAAAATCAGTTGGTTCTTCAGCAAAACGTATGCAATAGTGTTTCTTCATACAAAAACCAACCTGTGCTACTTCAACAATTGAAGTATTTATAACTATATTACAAAACATATCCTGTCAGGATGACGAGGATGTATCTACAAAATTATAGGACTCCATTAAGCTAACTTATTATAATAAAATGAGGAAAATTGAACTGTCTGAAGTGGTGGCACTGAAATAAAGGAACAACTGGCTATCTGGTGCTAAAAAACCAGATGTGCGATAACGCTTAACCGTGCTGTTGAATTTACCATTTACTCTAACAATTTGTAGAGTTTATCACAACGTTGATCGCTTGTGATATTCATCTTCATTAATTTTTTGTGCACTTCATCAACTTAGGTATACCTGGAAATTGTCGGTCGGGTGATGAACAAATTCAGAATTTCATACTGTATGTCGAGATCAAACGATAGTGATTGCATAAACACCCTTCCTGTCATGCTAAGTCTTCCGTCTGTAACTTTCGAGCTATCTCTCGCCCTATTCATAATCTTTGCATTGTAATCTGTCCATGTATTGAGTTTATCATTAATAACTAACAGGTTTGGAAGTCCCTTCTTGTAGAGAGGCTCCAACTTGGAAAGGAATCTATGTATGATTGTGTTCATGTTTTTCCCTTTCTCTTCAAGTTGTCTCATCAAGTTCCTCTTAGTCAGCACCTTTCTAACTTACAAAATGGCTTCAGTTCTGTCTTTAATCTCTAATTCTTCTAACTCTTAACTGTTCTTGGAATTCATAAATTTAATCAACTCAGTGGCTTCACTTGGTTTATCTCCTAGTTTCTTTCTAACCTGCTTAATGGCTTCAGTCAACCTTTCAAAACGTTCCTTCTGTTAAAAAAGGATTTGGATGGAAGGCCAAATTTCTCGCATGTATTCATTAATTGTTTTCCAGATATTTTCTTTCACTTGCACCAATTTTTTTCCCATGGCACAATCTTCTTCCATTTTCTACACTCTTTGGGACAAGGTCTGAGTTTTATGTGTTTTTGTCCAGTAGGCATTTTCAATAACTCATTCATCAAAGCATCTTCTTCAATCAGATAAATATCAATGAGAAAAACATAACTCAATACAATATCAGAATATTGTATCCATCAACACCAGACCAAGATAAATCAAATCATAGCTGTCAAAAGCATGTCATATGCTAATCTTGAGTCTGTCCCACTATTTTTCTATCATAGAAAAACATATGGGACTCTATGCAAAGAAACTCACGTATATATGTGACTATACCTCATGAAACCCACATATATCCAACAACCTTTTGAATTTTCACCTGTAGATTGAGCAAATAGAATTAACAACAAAATGAGGTAGAGACAACTCCAAGCTTCTGTCTGAGATATTCAAATGCTTCTTTGGGAAGGGGTTTAGTAAGTATACCAACAACTTGTTCTTTGGAGGGAACATACTCCAATTTAACATTTTTCTCAAACACATGTTCTCATATAAAGTGATACTTAATAGAATATGCTTGGTCTTGGAGTGCATAACATGATTTTTTGAAATACTAATAGCACTTGTACTATCACATAGGATGGAGATGGGTGGAGAACATTTAATTTGTATATCCTATAATATTTGTATCATCCAAATAAGTTGTGTGCAACAAGATGAAATAGCTACATATTTTTCTTCTGCTGTAGATAGGGAAATGGAACTTTGTTTCTTTTTGAACCAAGATACCAATCGAGGCCCCATGCAAAATGCACCTCCACTAGTGCTTTTCCAGTCATCAACATTTCCATCCCAATCCACATCTGTGTATGCATTAAGGGTAAGATTTGCATCTTTAGGATACCATGGACCATAATCTTGGGTTCCTTGGAGATATTTGAATATTATCTTTGCTTCCTAAAGATGTGATTCCTTTGGATTGGCTTAGAAATGTCCAACAATCCCAACTGCATGCATGCTATCTAGTCTGGTACAAGTTAGATAAAGCAGACTGCCAATCATAGACCTATACTCTGGTTGGTTTACTGTAGGAGAATCATCATTAGAATTGAGGCTACATCCTGTCATCATGGGAGTACATACAAGTTTTCATTCTTCCATCCCATACTTCTTCAGAATTTTCTTGAGATATTTTGTTTGTAAGAGAAAGATGCCATCTTTTGTTTGTTGTACTTGTAGACCAAGAAAATAGGCTAGTTCCCCAAGTAAAGACATATCAAATTCTTGATGCATAACAGAAGAAAATTTTTGACTCATATATTCTTCATTACTGCAAAAAATCATGTCATCAACAAAAACAACAATAATTAGCAGTTTATCACCCTCAATTTTTGTGTACAAGTTGTTGTGTGCAGATCCTTTAACGAAACCTTATTGTTGAAGGTATTTGTCAAGACAATAATACCATGCCCACGGAGCTTGTTTTAGCCCATATAAATCCTTTTTGAGTTTTCATACAAGGTTTTCATCATTCCCCAAAATGAATCCTTCTGGTTGTTCAATATATACTTCTTCCTCTAGATCTCCATTAAGGAAAGTAGATTTTACATCCATTTGATAAACTTTGAAATTTCAAAAACTTGAAAATGCAAGAAACATTCTTATGGCTTTAAGTTTGACTACTGGTGCAAATGTTTCTTCAAAGTGTATACCTTCTTGTTGAGCATAACCTTTACAAACAAGTCTAGCTTTGTTTCTAATAACCTCTCCATTTTCATTTAGCTTATTTTTTAATATCCATTTTTTCCCAATTACATCTTTATCATGAGGTATTGGAACCAATACCCAAGTATCATTCTTTTCAATTTGATCAAGTTCTTCATTCGTGGCCTTAACCCAAAATTCATTTTTTCTAGCTTGATTTACATTTTGTGGTTCAATGGTAGATAATAAATCTAGATAACTAGAAGATTCTACAAGGGTTCTTCTTATTTGTACCCCAGATTCTTTTTCTCCTTGAATTTGAGTTTTTGGATGATTCTTTTGAACATACCTAGATGGAGCCTTTTCTTTGTCTGATGTATCTTCTTCTGTTGGTTCTTTAGTTTCTTCTTATATATCATTGTGATTTGATGTGGTGAAGAATTCATCATCATTATCCTCTTTTGTTGATGTTACCTTTTTGGGCCCTGTGCATGCTTCATCAATCACAACACCAATGCACTCAACAATTTTCCAAAGTCTCTTATTGTAACATTTTTATCCTTTGCTTCTAGATGAGTAACCAAGAAGTATTATGTTATCTGCTCTAGATTCAAACTTACCAAGTTTTCATTATTTTTTATGAAATATTTTCTTCCAAAAACTCTAAAATGCTTTACAGTGGGAGGCTTACCATACCAAAGTTCATACATAGTTTTATCACTATTCACACGAACATGAGACTTGTTGAGAATATTTACTGGAGTATGTGAAGCTCCACCCTAGAAGGTGTCAAGAGTTCAAGACTCATAAAGCATAAAATGAGCCATTTGTTGAACAATTCTATTCATTCTTTCTACCATGCCATTTTGTTGAGGAGTTTTAGCTACAAAAAATTGTCTTTTTATGCCATTTTGTTCAAAGAAATCAAATAATTCATTTGATATGTACTCTCCTCCTCATTCAGATCTGAGACATTTGATTTTTAGATCTAATTCAGTTTCAACTAATGCCTTGAAGACATTAAGTTTATCAAATATTTCATCTTTTTGTTTCAATATATTGATCCAACACATTCTAGAAACGTCATTAATGAATAAGATATAGTATTGTTCTCGATGAGGTGAATTTTCCTTACTAGTACACACAAATTAGTATGTATAAGTTCAAGAGGCTTACTTGTTTATCCTCCTTTGGCATTGAATTGAATGTTGGTTTGCTTACCAAATTGACATGACTTACATATGATACTTTATGGTATGGTGATGTAGGGTAGATCACAAACAACTTTGAGCCTGCTTGATTTGCTTATCTGAGAGAAGATTAAATGTCCCAACCTTCTGTGCCATAAACAATTTTCTTCTGCCTTTCCTAGGTAACATTGTTCTTGGCCACCTTTCAATATATACAGATTGCTCATGGTTATTGTTCCTTTTATTATAGTCTTGCATGTGTCAAGTTCATGAACCACACATTCTTGTGATCATAATACCACCTCATTTCCTTGATCACACATTTGGCTAACACTCAACAAGTTATGATTTAATCCATAAACATACATAACATTACCAGCTTTAACATTTTCCTTTAGAAAAACAAAACCTTTACCCTTAATGGCAGCAGGTGATTCATTTCCAAAAGTGACATTCTTTTCTTTATCTAAAGCATTGTATGAAATAAGTTTATATTTATCCTTGTCATGTGATTTGAGAATCCGCTATCAATGTACCACTTATTTTCTTGCCCTTCTACAAACAATGCTATACCACAGCTTTCAGACTGTAACTCCTTCCTTTTCCATACCTTAGAATTTGTTGATATTTTCTCCTTTTGATATGTTGGCTATAATGTACTCCTGCATTCAGATTCTTCATGTCCAAAGTTATTGCAAAATGAGCATTCAATTTCATCTATAAAAGGTGAGAAGATATTATAAGAGTTCTTCTTGACTCCTATCTCATTCCTTTGTTTTCTTTCTTCTCTAGTCATGATAGTTTTGCCCATTAAAGAAGAAACTTTTGTGATCATAGAATCTTCTAGTGTTGTTTTCCTTTTGACTGGTGCTTCTGTTTCTGTTCATCCTTGGATTGGAGTGAACATGATTTACCTATGGAATTCCTTTATTCTTTTGCCAAGGATTGAAGCTTTTCTAACTAGTTTTTGTTGCATTCCTGAAGCTTTGCTTACTAATTTTTGTTGCATTATTGAAGCTTTGCTTACTACTTTTTGCTACATTACTGAAGATTTTCTTACTAAATTTTGCTTCATTACTAAATCTTTGTTGATTGGTTTTTTAAGCATTTAGATAGCTTTCGGTAGTGGCCTAAGACTTTTTTAATTGAGATGTTTCTCTAGTGTATCCAAGACCTATTTTCATAAGAGGTGAGCATTGTGCCTTGATAATTTCATCTTCTAAGGTTTAAGATCCTTTAGAAAATCTAAGATTCAAAGTTTTTATTTTCTCAAGTTCCTTTCTTAGAATCACTGTAGGAATTTACAAGGTAAGTTCCTTAGATAGAACACTAAAGGACATCGTTCACAAACATATCATAGATTGGTACACCGATATTATTGACATGGTTAAAACCCTCAAAGACGGAAACAAACCACGGCTTGAGCCAACGCGACCACTTTAGGAAATTTATTAATGTAAAATAAATAAAATTTACATAAGCTTCTCTCATGAACGGTCACCTTACAAATGACCATCTATGCTCTTTAAATAGAGATCATGGACCAATCAGGTGTTAAGAGATGGATCAATTGTCAGTAATACTAAGGAGAGAATGAACTGTTAGATCACTTCATGCCTAGAACATATTGTGACCGTCAGATTGTAAGTTACAAAAAGTAAATAGTAAAGAAACACACTTTACCTAACTATACACTAGGCCAAGTTAAACTTAATTATTTCCTATGTGTCGAAATATCCTAACATCCCCCCTTAAGAACAACTTGGGATAGGATTGGAGGATGTACAAAGATGACACAATAGGAGAATGAAGGAGGCATTAGAGCCTACCCCCCTTAGTGACAGCTTCCTGAACTCCAACCATAAATCAAAGTTTAGTAAACTTCGTCTCTGTGAGAGACTTTGTAAAGATCTATGCAACTTGATCATCAGTTGAACAATATTGCACTTCAAGAACATGGTCATGAATGAGCTTTCTAATGAGCTGCATGTGTAGTTCAATGTGTTCGATGCGTTGATGTTGGACTGGATCTTTGCATAATTGAATGACACTTTGATTATCACACAAAAGTGTATTTAGATGTTGTTGCTGAAAACCAAACTCTTATAGGATCTTACAAAGCCACAGGGATCCTTACTAGATTCTACAGCGCCATGGTACTCTGCTTCTGCTGAAGAAAGAGAAATGACACTTTGTTTCTTGCAAGCCCATGTAATAGGTCCAGAACCAAGAGTGAAGACATAACCTGCAGTAGCTTCTGATCATCAGGGTCACCAGCCCAATTGGAATCAATGAAACTAACCAATAGAGGAGATGCTTCTACACTGTAACGAATCCCAAACTGAACTGTACCTCGAACATAACGAAGTATTCTTTTAGTTTCTTTCCAATGAATTTCATGTGTGTTTTTCATAAATCGAGAAATAAGGCCAATAAAAAAGGAAAGGTTAAGACGAGTATGGGTCAAATACAAAATTTTTCCAACAAGTTGATAGTATAAGGTAGCATCAACTTTAGGGGAAGTACAAGTGACTGAAAGTTTGGCTCCAGACTAAAAGGGAGAAGGGGTTGGCTTAGAGTCTTCCATGTGAAAGTGGCATAGAATATCACATGCATACTTGGACTGGGAAAGGGAAATACCTTCTTTGGATTGCAAGACTTAAAGACCAAGAAAATAATGCAAGTGTCCTAAGTCTGTCAGTTCAAACTATTTTTTAAGGCTAGACTTCACATGGTTTATAAGGTTGGGATCACTACCAGTAACGATAAGATAATCAACATAAAGAATAAGAATGATAAGAGACTTACCCACTTTCTTGGTGTAGATAGTATTGTCAGAATGACACATAGAAAAGCCAGTATCTAAAAGAAAGTTATCCATTTTCGCATACCAAGCCCAAGGGGATTTCTTAAGACCATAAACAGATTTCTTAGGCTGACATACAAGGCTGGATTCTATTTGTATAAATCCAAGAGGTTTCTCTATATATATTTCTTCATGCAAGTCCCCATGCAAGAAGGCGGATTTAACATCCATCTGATGGACTTCCCATTTGAAAGAGGAAGCAAGGGAAAGAGCAAGGCAGATAGAGTTCATTTTGGCAACAGGGGAGAAGGTTTCAGTATAGTCAATGCCTTAAACTTGTGAAAAACCCTTAGCAACAAGACGAGCTTTATGTTTAACAACTTTTCCATTTGGTCCAAACATAGTTCTATAAACCCATTTGTATCTAATAAGTTTTCGTCCCTTTGGAAGAGGAACAAGGTCCCATGTATCATTTACCAATAGTGAATGATATTCTTCATTCATAGTTGCATCCCAATCTACATGGCCTGAAGCCTCTGTAAAGGTGTCAGGATCATAATTTGTTGAAGCTTGAGCCAGTAAAGAAGAGGCTCTATCCAACTGAGAACATGTACGATGATGATCTGCAGGATCACCTGTAAGAGCACCTACTACATCCTGAGTGGCATAGACCCATTTTGGAATATGAGGAGCTAAAGGAGGATCCCGAGAAGGTAGGGGAGGATTGTCATCCTTACTCTAATCATTTGAAGAAGAAATATTTTTAGAAGTAGAAGGGATAGAGAGAGGTGGCACATCCATTGAACTAGGCTCGTAGGCCAATATATTTTCAGCAAACCTTACATCTCTTCTAATGATGGCTGAAGAAGTCTATATCCTTTGACATCTTCAGAATATCCAACAAAAACATTTTTCACTCCTAGGTTTTAAGGCTTTATGTTTCTCATCTGGAATATGGGTCCATGCTTCCCTTCCAAAAACATGAAAGTGACTTAAATCTAGTTTAATTGAGCTCCATGCTTCTTCTGGAGTTATATTCTTTAAAACCTTAGTAGGAGTGTGATTTACTATGTAATTTGCACAGTTAATTGCTTCTACCCAAAATTTAAGACTAAGTCCTTTATATTGAAGCATAGAATTAGCCATTCCTTTTAAGGTATGATTCTTTCTTTCAGCTACACCATTTTTTGTGGAGTATATGGAACAATATGTTGCAATTAAATTCCATGCTCAGTGCAAAAGTTGATGAATTTGTTGTTGACATATTCTCCATTCCATTGCATAAGACGAGCAAGTAAAGAGTGATCAAATAACCTCTCTTCACCATGTGAAGATGATTTGTAAAGAGAAATTCTTATTTCATCATGTAATTTTGAGTTCAAATGTAATACTTTTAATTTTCATTTTGTAATTTTATGTCCTTTAAATGTAATAAGTACAAGGTTCCCAAACTGTTAACTCAGTGTTCCGAAGATGCCAGACCATCAAAAGATCAATTTGTCAAAGGAAATAGTCAAGTGAAAGGATAAAGCTTCAAAGTGTTAAGTGAATGCCAAAGGGAGTTTTCTTTTGCCAAGGGTGTCCAAATCATCATTTTCCACAAGCACTAAACCCTAATTTCCTCTCCCACAGAGCTAGGGTTGGCTATGGAGTCAAAGACATATGAGAAGAGGAGGCCTAAGGGAGGTCATTTTATCAAGCATGAGACCATTTCAAACTCATAAGCATCATGTCTCCATCATTTTTCAAGAAGTCATTCCAAGGGACAAATCATTTGCCACACATAGGGCTAGTTTTTCTTCAAAGTATGTTTCCAACCAAACAGAGATGAATTTTACAAATGTTAGAGAGTTTTTTGTCCATCAAAATCCAAGGATGAAAAACCTCCTTCCATTTTTACACAGGTGTCATGGTTTTGGATAAATGTCAAAACTACAGTTGCTACAAGAGAGTTGTTGCACTTCTGGAGTGCCCTTGGGAAAATCATTTTTTCTCCTAGATGGAGTGTCCAAATGACTTGTGTTGGGCCTAAGAATTATCCTTAAAATACATCCGCTTTCACTCCATTCAACATCCACTTTCACTCCATTTACACATTTTCTCACCTCTATTCCACCACCATGTCACCAGATCAACTTCACTTTCATCATTATACGAGTACCTTTGTGTTTTCCAAAACATTATTAATTCTTAGTATTCTTAAGATAATTTATGGTTAAAATTTAGAAAATAATCTCCATATACTTATACCTAACAATTAGAATGAGGTTGTTGACATGTGTAGGTACAAAGGAAGCTTCCAAGGAATCTTTATGTGGCACTCTATGTTCAAATTCGAATTTGAGAAGATCATGGACCTCATGGAGGAGATCATGGAGGATAGGGTTATGTATCACCATTGGTTGAGAAATATGTGGGTCAAAGGAGGGAATAGTGGATCTACATTTATGAGATTGTTATCATAGCTTTTGTATAAATAGGAGTTTTATCTCCTTCATTTGTAATCTTAATTTTGTAATCTTAACTTTTAGAATTTAGAAACTTAGTCCTTCATTTGTAATTTCAGATTTTAGAATCATTGTAATGTAGAGTTTAGGACCTATTGGAATGTAGAACTTGGAGCTTGTAATTGCAATTTGCAATTGAGGATAAATAAAGTGGATTGGATTTTCTTCTACATTTGACTTCTTTCTAGGTGTGCTTGTGGAGCTATGGAGGGCCCCCATTGCCTAACTTGCATGCTCGTTTTGTTTCGGTAAACTTTCATTTTATGTTTGTTGTGAATTTCATTAGATTAAACTATTGGTACATATTTTTGAAATATTAATGAATGACCTTTCGTAAGAAAGTATTAATGTTTCTTTCAATGAATCTGATTTGTTATTTAATGTTTGATTTCATTAGTTTAAGTTTCTGATTCATATGCTTGAGATATAAATGAATAGTCTCTTGTAAGACACACAAATTGGGAAACTGGTCCCATTATCCCCAGTCGGACCCACCATCCCAAATGGAAAAGGAGCTACTTTCAAGGTCCAGACCGGGTGGGTATCCCCCTTGTTGTAGACCCGATTTTTAGGGCTTCAACATATTTGGCGCTAGAAGGAGGGCCTCGAACTGCGAATGGCTAGGAAATCCAAATCTAAATACCATTATAAGAGTAAATCACCCTCAACATCTCCCCCAACTTCTCCATCGCATTCTAAATCTTTAAATCCTAAGCGAGAAGTTGAGAAAACAACAAGCACTGCCACAAATCCAAACATTTCAGAGAAATCTACTAGCGAACCTCCTGAAGTTGAATCTTTGATTCATAAACTTCAAGGATTTTCCATATCACCACAAAAGTCCGAAATATCTCAAGGTATTGTGACTTCGCAATACAATCCTTTTCATCCTTTAACTAGATTGTAGAGTGAAAAGTTTGGTTTTGAACCAACTGAATTACCTCTACCAAAAAGGAAAATAGCAAAGAAGTCACCTCAAGGGTCTGATAGTGAGACTCTTTCATCATCAACATCCATTCCAACTTCCCCATTGCAAAGCCAACCATCCACCCCTTCACTTCAAGTTGTTGTCCATCAGAGTACTGGAACTTTAACATCCTCATCCCCTCCACAAGGAACTTCATCTGCGCTTTCCTTTGTTAGTAGTTCAACGATGGTCCAAAACCCATGGAATAATCTAGGGGAAATCTCAATGCCTATGTCCTTGAGTCAATTACCAGCCCATCCTGAAAAATGGTTGCCCAAGTTTAATCCTGAAGCAAGCATGCTAGCAGAAGAACACATAAACAACTTTATGTTATCGATAAATTTAAATGGTGTTACTAATGAAGATGTTGTTGCTAGACATTTTCCTTACACTTTACAAGGAGCAGTCGGATCACGGTATTTTTCATTACCATAAGGGTCCATCACTAGTTGGGACATTTTCCAAGAGCAATTCTTGACTAAGTTCGGTGATGATAGATCTACAACAACACTGATCAACGATCTATTGAATCTAAAGACTGAATCAATAGAACCCATCAAATATTTTAACTCGCATTTCAACAAGCTTTTGAATAAAATTCTGACTGCTTCCAAGCCTAGTAAAGAAGTTCGAAGTGAATGGTATAAATCTACTTTACCATTGAACATAGCAATCTTTGTTGATAGGGCTGCCAAGACAACATTGGATGAAAACACGAAGGAAGCGATAGCGGTAGAAAAACGTATCTTAGCTTTAGAAAAGAAAAATGTTGTTGATGAAAAAAAAAAACTAAGGTTACTTTAAAGATGATCCCAAGAAAAAGCAATCAAAAGACCCATTTGATTTAGAAGGATTTCAGAAAGTCCTAAAAACCATGTCTAACGAAATGGTTGACATTAAGAGACAAGTAGACGAGACTTCTTCTAAAAAGCTCTACAAGCCTTATAGAAAAAATCCTTCAAATGATTCAAAGCCTCCCAATGCTATAACAAATGCAGAATCTGAAGGAGAAGAAGAGGAAGTTTCTAACGAGGAACCTACTGATGAAGATGAAGTTGTAGAGTTACAGGGAATGTGGGACTTCATCCTTCTAGATGAAGAGGAACAAGAGGCATCACCAGTCAATACCAGAAGTAGAAATCAACTCGATCCTCCACAACCTAGTTCTAAACAGAAGAGCGCAAGCTCGACATCCAAAGATAAAGTTGCAAGTAAGAAATCATCACCAAAAGCGACTCAAACAAGCTCAGTCCAATCCAATTCACCAACTCCATCTAAAAAACTCATTATTTATGATGAGATGGAGTATAATATCATTGAAGACATGAAGAAGACTAGGGCTAACATTACTTTTCATGAATTGAGAAAATTGAAACACCAACAGAAGCTACTTTTGAAAGAGTTACATGCAATACCTGCTGCACCTCTTCCTACCACTGTAATCTCGCAAGCTTCTCATGAGATGGGAAGACCTACAACTAATATGGCAAATAAAGTTGATTTGAATGATATTGCTTTAATTGGAGGTATGTCAAAATCCCATACTCCTCCATTCCTTCTTACGTACGAAATTTTCAATAAAAACTTGCATAAATGTTTGGTAGATTCAGGAGCTTCATCTAATATCTTACCTAAAACTATATGTGCAAAGTTAAATCTCCAACCTCAGAAATCTGCAGTACGTATGGTTCATTTGGACTGATTGTAGGTTGAATTAATTGGTGAACTAAATCAAGTTACCATAAGGCTCTCATCTAATCCAAAGGTATGTCAAATAATTGATATTCTAGTTGCAGACATTCTTGAATTTTATGGCTTAATTCTTAGTAGGGATTGGTTCGAAAAGCTTCATGAATACTTTGCGACTGATTGGTCACATATGTTGCTCCCTTACAATGGTAAACCAAATCAGATAAAGGTTGAGCAAGAAAGACACCAAAAATACATAGTGACGGAATTGGAAGGAGAAAATGAACCTATAGCATACAACAACAATATAATTGGCAACTATTCTATTGACTCTTTCTTAAGAAATTTTAATGCTCATACTTCACCTTATTTAGAAAATTTTGTTCTATCTCAAGTAGAAAACGTTTCTCAAACAGATAGTTTTAAATGCGTTAATTTTGTAGATAATCCTGTAAATACTTCTTTATTTTGGAAATTGTTTTTTGATGGTTCTAAGTCTAATGATGGAGCAGGAGCAAGATGTGTACTAGTTAGTCCAGAATGAAACAAAACTATGCTAACATGTAGACTTGAGTTCAAATGCACAAACAACACTGCCGAATACGAAGCTTTAGTCCAAGGACTATATAAGGCAATCAGATTAGATATCAAGTATCTACAAGTCTTCGGAGATTCTGAGATTGTTATTAAACAGGTACAAAATACTATACATTGTCTATCAGGTCATTTAAAGCATTATCGATCTTTAGTGCAAGATCTGACTGAACATTTTATAGCATTTAATATTTCACCTATTCCCAGACTCCAAATTGCTAGTATTGACCTCCTGGCTAATGTAGCTTCCAAGCTCATTCCCTCAGAAGACTATAGCCTAGACAGATTCTCAATCGAATTGATCTTTAGGTCCTCCATCCCTGATAATGTTACAAACTAGAGAATTTTTAACGATGATCCTGATATTGTAAGTTTCCTGACATTAGAAGGATCTTACACTAACCAGATAATTGATGAGAACCAACATGACAATCAGTTACAACAAGAAAACACTAATAAAGCCATACCAAAATCTGTAGTCAAGTTGGAAGACCTATATGATTTGAAAGGCTGATTTAAAAGATCTACCAATTCAAAACTCCAGAGTTCAACTCTGAACTATGAATTAGTAAATCTAGGAATGGATACCAAGCGACAAAATATCAACCTAGGTCTTGGCCTAGCCCTAGATGAAAAATTAGCCTTTGTTCAGCTCTTGAAAGAGTATAAAAACATCTTTTCATGGAACTACGATGACCTTAAGACTTACGACACTTCAATCATTCAGCATACTATCCCAATGATAACTGATGAAAAACCTGTCCAGCAAAAGCTGAGGAAGATCCATCCTAATCTGGAAAGTCAGATTAGATTTGAGCTCAATAAACTATTGAAAGCCAAAATTATTTTTCCCGTTCGACATTCTAGATGGGTTTCCAACTTTGTTCCAGTCAGAAATAAAAACAGAGATATTGGAATTTGTATTGACTTTCGAAATCTTAACAAAGCTTGCCAAAAGGATAATTTTCCCCTGCCTCCTATGGAACAAATATTGCAAGTGGTTGCTGTAAGGACTCTGGACACCACATATCTCCACAATGGTATGATATTGTCCACTTTGGGCCTAAGCCCTCATGGATTTTCTTTTGGACTTACCCCAAAAGGCCTCATACCAATGGAGATATTTGTCCATCCTTAGATACCCATGATCCTCCCCACTTCTAGTCAATGTGGGACTTTGGTCGTATACCCAACAATCCTCCCCTCGAACAAAGGACCATCGAGTCTCCCCTCAAACGATTATCCATCCGTCCACTCTCTACCAACCAAGATTCTCTGCTCTAATGCGTTGGAAGCACACGCCTTACATGGAACACCACCTGCCTCGAGAGCTTCTCCCGCTCCAATGTGTTGGAAGCACACGCCTTACATGGAACACCACCTTCCTCGAGAGCTTGCTCTATCCGAGCTCATCCACGGTTCCCATTGTGATATTACTGAGGCCCACCACCTTCGTTCGGCATTCCGAGGATTCATCCACTTGGCTAACTTTGGAACTTGGCTCTAATACCACTTGTAAGAACTTTGGACAATGCATATTAATGTCTCTTTTAGATGGTTTCTCTGGCTACAACTAGGTTCTGGTCCATCTTGATGATCAACTAAAAACTATGTTCAAAACCAAATGGGGTACTTATGCATATCAAAAGATGCCTTTTGGTTTGATCAGCGCTAGCACCACATTTCAAAGGGCCATGGATATTGCATTTAAGGGATTAGTAAATAAATCAATGGTGATTTACTTGGATGACATAACAGTATATTCTAAAAAATGCGGTAATCACCTCAGAGACTTAAGGCAGATCTTCCAACGTTGTCAAAGGTATGGGATTTCACTTAATCCAAAAAAGTATTTTATGCATTAGGTGAAGGAAAACTTTTTGGATTTATAGTGTCAAAATCTGGAATCCATATTGTTCCCGATAGAATTAAGGAGATTTCTAAAATACCCTTACCACATAATAAGAAAGCTATGCAATCCTTCCTTGGTCAGATTAATTTTGTTAAAAGATTTGTTCCGGACTTCTCAAGGATTGTGTCACCATTACAAGAAATGATCAACAAGAATTCACTTTTCAAATGGGGTCAAGAGGAATATGAAGCATTCAATCTAATTAACCAAGCGATTGTTAATGCCCCATCCCTAACAACTCTAAATTTTTCTGATCCTTTTATTTTGTATACATTTGCCTCTGATAAGTCATATGTTGTGATACTCACTCAAGCCAATCAAGACAAGGCGGAAGCCCCAATTGCCTTCTTTAGTTCAAATCTACAAGGGGCAAAATTAAATTATTCTGACGTTGAGAAACAAGCTTATGCTGTTTTCAAAGCAATCAAATATTTTAGACCCTTTCTTTTTAAAACCCATACAAAAATCATAGTACCATTTCCAGCAGTAAGAAATCTCTTAGTACAGAAAGATGTGGGTGAAAAGAGATCAAATTGGCTCACTGCCATACCAGAATATGATGCTGAGATCAGGCCAGCAAATATTGTAAAAGGTCAAGGCTTTTGCAAGATGTTGGCTGGAGCATCGCTTATTTCTGAAATACCATCTCCAAATCAAGAGATACAAATGCATGAGGTAAGCCTAAACGATATTGAATCAAGATATGCTGATATCATATTTTATCCAAAGAATGGATATGTTCCTTCAAATCTGAATCATACAAAGAAAAGAGCCCTAAGATTGAAGGCTAAGCAGTATCAACTCGTAAACAATGTACTTTTTAGGATGAATTATGATTTTGTTCTCCTTCAATGTCTCGAGAAATCTGAAGCTAAAAAGGTGTTGCAGGAACTCCATGATGGACCAGCAGGTGGACATTATGCGGGAAATGCTACAGCGCATAAAGTTTTGCGTGCAGGATACTATTGGCCTACACTGTTTAAATATACGCATAGCTATGTAAGGAAATGTTAATTTTGTCAAACAGCTGCCTGGAGATAGAAGAAACCATCATTGCCTTTGCAACCAATCAATATCGATCAACCCTTTGATCAATGGGGATTGGATATAATAGGTGAGATCATTCCTCACTCTTCTAAATAGCATATGTATATCCTTACAGCTACAGATTATTTTACTAAATGGGTAGAAGCGGTTCATCTCAAGATAGCTAATGCTGAACACATCATTGATTTCATAGATCAGTTCATAATTACCAGGCTTGGTTTACCCTTTGCTTTAATGTTTGATAATGCATCATATTTTTTTGGCAATGTTATGACTGAATTTGCACTTAAAAGAGGTTTTAAGCTTAAATATTCTGCTAATTATTACCCATAAGGGAATGGGTTGGTTGAATCAACGAATAAAAACTTAATCAGAGTCATTAAGAGAACCATTGATCAAAATCATAAAAATGGGCACAAATCTTTGATGTATGCTCTGTGGGCAGACGAAAAACCCAAAAGGCTTCTATTGGCACTTCTCTCTTTAATTTAGTTTATGGGAAAGAAGTAGTTCTCCCAACTCATCTAGTAATTCCTTCTTTGGCCTAAGTTCAATTTAATGACGAAACACCAATTTCATCTTTACAACTAAGACAACTGCAGATCCTTAAGCTAGAAGAGCAATGAGAACAAGCTAAAATCACACACGCTCATCATCAAGCATTAGTAAAGGCTTCCTTCGATTCAAGCATGGTATCTAGGAAGGATTTTCAAATTGGAGATTTAGTTTTGAAATGGGATAAGGCTCATGAGGAAAAAGGAAAACATTCTAAATTCCAACAAATGTAACTCAGCCCATTCCAAATTGTTGAAATTATAGGCCCATCCACTTTCATGTTGCAAGATTTAGTAGGGAAAAGAGAATCTTTACTTGTTAATGGGCAAATCCTTAAAAAATACTTTCCATAGAAGATCACCTCTTCTATTTTTGTAAATTATTGTTTATAGCTTTATTTTGATAATAAAATAGGTTGTAAATGATTATCTTTGGAATTCACGAAAAAGATTAGTGTTTCTTTTAGATTTTGTTTTTCACTTGTATAAATAGAACTGATTTGAGAAATCGATCATTGTTATTGAAAGATACAGTCAAATGCTATAAGATTGAAAATGTTACTAGTTTCAGCCTTACGAATTTTGATGAAAAGCAACCTTTAGTGGGAATTTGTTTTATATTAGTCAATGAAAAGCATCAATAACAAAACAAAGATTCTTTGTAGAAATGATGTTTCCAAAAAACTCTATGATTGTCGTCCAGAGCTATTCTTAAGGAACCAATGACTTCCTCCCCACCTAGGGAATTACGAGTTTCAAGGAGTAATCCAATGATACACTATAAACTTAAATAATAAGAGGTATCATCACGAGCCGACTTATCATGATCATGGATATTATAACTTGCTGACATTGCCAAAACTGCATACCAAAACAAGGCAATGACTCAAGATTGTTGCAATCAAAAGACAAGCGGTCTCATCACGAGCTAACTTGTTCAGCAAAGTTATAAATCAAGTGAATGGCATTGTCATAATTTAGCTACCAAAACAAGACATTGTTCTTTAAGAATTAGAAGAAAACAAAAAGCAATAAGTGTGGATATGGATTTATCTTTGAAAATTGTATATTTCTCCAAGTAGGATACAGGATCATTGTTGGTTAACAGGTAACCCTGTCGAGGCTATGAATGCCTGCTGGCAGCAGAGAAATGAGCATACTTAAAACTGATCTGCAGAGATTTATTTGTTTTTATCTTTATAAAACCAAGTAGTGGCTGATATAAATACAATGAATAGCTTCAAGAAGTAAATAATCAGAGTTAACATGAAAGAAACAAACTACCATTAACGGCTAAAAGCATGATGTACTTTATATTTCTATAATATAGTTTGATTTTCCAGAAAACTTTTCTGTTTTGGAAGTTTAAAAAATTCAAAAGATAATCAAAGATAGTTGGTTCTTCCTAGTGAATCTCCAATTGTTGTTGCCAGCAACAACCCCCCCTTTTTTATTTAGTATTAGTAATAAAACTAAATAAATGGGGACCCTTCTAAATAAATATATATATATTATATATTATATATATATATTTTTATATATATATTATATAATTATATATATATATATATATATATAATATATATATATATCTATATCTATATATATATTATATATTATATATTATATATATAAACTAGCACTTATAAACACGCCATCATAAACTTAGGAAAACACCCGCAAAACCTAAAAAACTTAAGTTTTATGATAAATTTTGAATAAAATCATTCTCTTAACAATAAAACATCGCATTGCAAAGGGTAATGGAGGACATCATAAACAAGCTTTCTAAATTGCGAAAACGCGATGTGGGATTGTGTGCCTTAAAGACTCATCGCATATCGTGGATTTCATATGCCGCAAATATCACTTACCATAAAATATCCTGATCAAGCGACATGATAAGGCATCTCGCAAATCACATCTCTTAGCCACCTAATGAAATAAATTATTGTTAACAAAAAGGATTAACGATATTGCGATCTGCGATATTGCGAAGCAAATTGCAAATTCACTTTATCACAGATTGGCAGGGCTCCTTGTTCAATAAAGCATTTCTCGTAATCCAATACCAAGTTATGGGAATTGACATCAATTTAGTGGTTAGTTGATGGTCATTTATGAGATACGATTTAGATCTGATTGAAAGGTTGTTTCACTTAGGGTGATATATCTGATATGATTTCAGAATTAAAGAGATTTCTTGTCACCTTATCTCTTACCATTATTCTTTCATTACTTGTAAACTTGCAAGAGCGGAAAGCAGAATAATATATGCAGCAATGTTCAGAGCATAATGGGAAAGAAGGGAAAAGCTTTGGTTGCTGAGGACAAAGAGATGAAGCCCTTATTCATAGACACCACTTGTGATAGGGATGCTGGCATAACCACTTGGGAAGGCATGTACAGTCTGCTTAAAGAAGAAAATCCCAGAGTCATGGAAGTTAAAGCAACAATAGACTAATGTGGGTCATCTAAGGCATCAATTATTAAACTTTCATGTTCATTTTTGCATCGAATAATGGCAAGACCTAAGATACTTCCATACACAGACATGGTCAAGTGGGTACTGGATAGTGCTGATATAACAGATAGGCAATTCAAGTCTCGAAACCAAGATCTCATTGGGTCATTCACTCCACAAGATTTAAGGCTTATGTCTCATCTACTAGAGCCACAGGCAAGCTAAAACAAGTAGTTCGTGGAGAATTTCGCCAAAGAAAATGAAAATTTGGTGGAGTGCACCAAGAACTAGTTGGCAAGGGAAGAACCATTAAAAAAGGACAAACACGGTATGTACAGTATTGGTTCCCTCTCCTCCCTATATTGCTTTGTTGTTGCTATTCTATGTAGGCTATTTGGAAGGCCTGACATCAACAAGTTTTCATTTGAGTGGCTACCCCTATTAGATGCAGCCACTAACGCCACTATTATGGATTGGGCTTAGATATTGTCTGATAATTTAGCCTCGGCTATTTGGAACTACAAGTCTAAAAGAACTCCTTCTCAGAGGATTTATCCTCCTTTCTTTTTAGCTGCTTATGTTATGGATGCATTATGTTTTATTTCCATATTTCCTTTAATGGGTTGGAAGTGGACTATACAGAATCCCTTGCCCATTCACATTTATCATAAGGAATTATGGGATTCCAAGTTTATCCCATATTTTTACAAAATTTGTCATGGAATTATGTTACCTCTTTACAGAATCTTGTATAATAGGTACGCCCCAAGATTTTTCCCCAAAGTAGAAGTTGATATTCTCCCTAGCGGAAGATGGTTTGGGGAAGAATTTTTCACCTACGTCAGAATATTTGGAAGTATTGCTTCCCCTCATGTGCTACCCTTATATGTTCCTAATAATTTATTGGCTCGAGAAATTACCTACCAGACCTACGGGGTGGGAGGAATGAGCAAAGAGTTGAAAGACAAGAAGAAGGCCATCTAGCCGCAATTTCCTCTGGCCTATGGGGCCTTTTCACTATTTGATTTAGGTCATGCATTCAAAGAAGTAGACAATATGCTGAGTCTATGACTGTTCAAGTTTCCAGGAAGACAATTTGACCCCTTTGATGTCATTAATAATTTTACTACTGTTGTCAAGATAAAAGTATTTTATAAAGAAGATGATCTTTTTGATGATATCTTCCAACAGAAAAACACATTGAAAAAAGTTTTGCATATGGCTCAAATTCAATTTCCCCCAGAAGAATTCCAAGAATTCAAACTGTATAGAGAAAGGAGACTAGCAAACATCCCCTTGGATAAGTTGCACTTAGAATCAATAAGGGAGCCAACTCCCAGTATCAGTTTAAGTGGAAGCTCGGGTATAGATCAGTCGAGGTCTAAGTCTAGGAAAGAAACACCAGAACGCTCTAAACGGTCCGAGAGTGACCATAATAAAAGTGAAGGGTCAGTTAGAGATACTGCCCAGTCTAAAGAGCGCCAAGAGCAACAGGTCTTGACTACACCGCAGGTAAAGGTTCCCCCTCCCCTCATCCAGCCACCAAAGCCAGTAAGAACTGAGTTGGACAAAGAGTGGGAAACATTCAATGAATTGATTAATACTAAGGAGCAGAACACAAAGACACCTGAGAGTACAGTACAGGCAATGAAAAATATGGTCATTGGAATAGTCAACAATGCTCCAGAAATGGAGCATATTCCCATTACCCCATCGTCTGAAATCATGCTCAAGATAGAGGAGATTCCTCCTCTAGATGTATTTTATAGTCCACAACACAAGGCAGTGGTAAGAAGGCAAAGAAAGAAAAGGAAATTGGGCAGCCTGCTCTCACCTGAGGCAGAGCAGCTAGATGTCCTTTGGCAAGACCCTACCACTGACCCTATTGAAAATCTGACTAAGTTATCCCAGATCACAGGAGCATATGCTTCTGATACCATTGATAAAGCATCCAAAGTACAACAATTACTTAAGGATAGAGATGAACAAATATAAGTTTTGCAACAATAGCTATAGCAGGCCAGTGCCAATTGCGAAGCAGAGGAGAACTTAGAAAAGTTACAACAGGAATTTCAACAGATGCAGCTGGGTTATCATAGCAATTTGGCTGAAAAGGAAAATCAATTACAGACTATGCTAGAATTGGATAGAGATGACCCCAAAATTACAGAATTTGTCTCAGAAGCCCTTGCCTTAAATGACCAACTCTTGCAACAGCAAGAGGCATTATGCCAAAGAATATCGCAATGGAATTCCCATTGCGAGATGAGCGATAAAATTACAAATCAAGTCATGGACTTGCGACTCGACTATGATTTAATTGATAAAATAATTTCTGATTATTTGAAATGGCAGGAATCAGAGGAAGGAAAGAAAGTAGGGGCACTCAAAATAAATGAAGCCCACAAAGAAATGTTGTTTTATAAGTGGGATGCATAGATTAAAAAGGAAAAACAAGTAGCGGAAGAAGCAGCGACAACAACAAATAACGACATTGACTGTGTCAATGAAAACCTACATAAAGCAAACCTCATATCAGAGACCGCTCCAGGATTTCTACCAAAGGCATAGCAACTGTAGACAAGCTGGAGACAAAAAGCTGAGAAAAGGGCAGAGTCCATCAAGAATTTAACCAAGTTGAATTGGGACACTTACTGGTAGTACTTGGTTAAACCACATAGTCAATGTATGACTCTCAAATGCCTTACAAACTTTGCCGAGAAGATAGTGCCATCACTCGCCGATTCTATTTTCGCAGGATAACTAAATTCAGAGGTCGGCCAACCTACGCTCCTCAAGCTAACGCTGAATGCTTGCGATCTTAGAGAACAGATACATAGATAGTTAATTTCTAGATACACTTTTAGTTTTATTTTTGATTATTTTTGGCCTTAGATGAGGACAATCATTTAAACCTCCTCCTATATTTTTGTAATAAACTATTTTTAGTATTTAGGTAGTAGTATTTTAACCCCTCTCATGCATTTAGAGAAGGGTCCTAAAATTTGTCAAAAACATTTCCTCAGAACATGCACTTTTGCACCCTCAGAGGAGGTTTTGATGAATGAATGGAACGAGATTTATTGATATCTGTGTTTAATTTCTACTACTAAAATGCATTTTTGTACTCTTAGTAGATATTGAATTAGGAAGAGATAAATCTATATTGGTGAAGCTCATGAGTAGAACTTGTTACCAATGGTACTTTTATCTCTTAATAGTTTCTTCTTATGTGTCAAAGTAATATTTTATGTTCAGTTATTTATATATGAAGGCTTGAATGTTTGAGTTATCATTTAGCACTTTTGTACAATGATGATTATTCTGTTTATGCTCAATGTATGAATGACTTATTATGCGATATGCTTCTCACAATTGTTTCGGCTAATTTCTTATACGAAACAATTCATTTTTATTGAATTCTTTTCTCGTAGTGATTGAATGATCTTTATTACCAATTGTTGTTAGAAACTATTTTAGATCGCATAAGTAAAAAGTTGAATCGCGGGTTAGTTTAGAATTAAATATTTATGTCCATTAGGGTACAATTGCATGTTTTAAATTAGACTTAGATTAAAAGCATTTTACTTATAAATCTTTAGAAAAAGGAAATACCAATTCTTATCATCACACACACAAATTGGGAAACTGGTCCCATTATCTCCAGTCAGACCCACCATCCCAAATGAAAAAGGAGTTTCTTTCAAGGTCTGAACTAGGTGGGTGTCCCCCTTATTGCAGACCAGATTTTCAGGGCTTCAACACCACCTTGAGCTTCTTGTGTGGCCCTGTCTGTTCGCTTGGGCACTGGCGCTTCAGTTGTTTTCACATGGTTTGTGGGTCTGCACCACCCTCCTCTTCCTCTATTTCCTTCTCGTGAGAAGGCAACTTCTGGCCCTCACACACCTTCTTGATGCCTCCTGTGTTATGGCTGCTACTTCCTTTTTTTGTTTTGTTGTTGTCTGCACAGCATCCCACGCCTCCTACGCTTTTCCTATCACTGCTTCTTGCCTTCTCTTCTCTGCCAACTGCGCCATGCGCAACTTGGCCTCCTCTGTCTTCCTTTGTGCCGCATACTTCTCCATTCCCGCAAGGTCTGGGGCGCGCCACTCTGGTGGCAACGTCTCTAGTACATCAAAAATTACATCATCCATGGCTACAAAGGGTAGCTCTCTCCATTGGTTAGCAGTGTCCTTGCACGCTCTGATATAGATGCTATGGAGATCCGCTTCAAATTCTGCAAAACTTTGCAGGATGTTGTAAACAATGGGTGATAACCATGGCTTGCGGTTAATCCCCATTCTGAGGTTCATTTCCATGAACACCCAGAATATTTTACTGTAGCGAATCTCGTTCACATCCTTTGTGGCCTAGAACGAGGCGTACTTCACGGCCTCTGGCAGATCCCTGTCAATTATGGGAAACTGACTGTCCTCTGGAAATTCTCCTGCCACGAGCACTATGGACAACAGAAGCCATGCATAGTTAAATGTTTTGCCTTGTTCTTGGGCCTTGTAGCAATTTTCCAGGAACTCCTTGCAGAGGAACACAGACCAGTTAAACTAGACACCCTCCACGTACTACTCAGCAAGTGCCACCACCAGCGCGGGTACCTTGTCCTTGTGGCACTTGTGCATAACTTTACTCACTAGTATTTGGGTCACCACTTTATTTTTTTTTGTTGATGTTGGATATGGCATAACCCCTTTTCTTCTTCTCCAGTTTATATTTCTTCTTCATGGCCTCCACGATGGGCAAGTCACTACTCTTCCCCTTCGAGATGTCTGCGGGTTCCTCTCCTCTGCATGGAAGTCGGATAATGAGGTGAATTAAGTGGTTGTGATGGGGATGGGCTCCTCTAGCCACAAACACGCACCATGCACCAAGAAAAGTAACTTCTTGATGATGAAAATTTTTATTGGGGCGCAAAGGAAATGCAACACCCAGAGCGGGTTTAGTAACCTTGCCTTTTCCACTCTGTCTAACCACTTTCGCGGCTCCAACTTGGTAACCCCTGCCGCGGTGTTCTATTTGGGCTTCATGAGCTGCGCAGTCTCTAGGTGAAGGAATTTCTCGTGGTCAGCGAGATCCCAATTTTCAAATTTCAAGCTAGGCACCCATCCCAGGTGCGTGCCCTCAAAAATGATGTTATCTGGGAGGAGCGAGGTCTAGAGAGAGATCTTTCTTTCATCGAGATCCTTGGGCACTTTTCCCTTCCCCTTCTACGAGGGGATATACACGGGTAGCTTTGTTAGAGGATGCGCAGGCTCAATTCCTTCCTCCATGCCTTCATCCTTGTATTCTTCGATGATAAGGTCCTCCAGGTCTTCCTCCTCTTCGTCAGTTTCCAAGTTAATGACTTTCCCTTTCTCCTCCATTGTTAACGTGGTGCACAACGGGTTTTGCGGGGTCACACGTATGAGAACCAGTACATGTTTGTCTTTCTTCGGCCTCGGCATGCGTGGTGTGGGATTTCACCACAATCCCACTATCTTCAAGCGCACCCCCCATAGTCAGGGCTTGTGTGGCCTCTTTGGTGGTCATTTCTGCAATTTCTGTAACTTCCCTAGATGCTGCCATCATGTCCATCCATAAATATATCGCTCGCATATCGAGGGCTCAATCAACGCTTTACATAGGTCAACCAGGGCTCTGCTGAGAATGCGCAAGGTATACAATAGCTCAGTTCGAAAATGACCAAGTTTTGTTCGCTGGGTATCCCTTTGTAATTTATAACGACTTTTTAATTTGAATTTGATCGCTCCCCCAAAATCCGGTCCATTAATGCTCCCTTGGCAGCAGATTTTCCCAAATATTTCCCATAAATCGTGTCTTAAATGCCCACCACCCATTCCATTTGGTCTCAAGTCGAGCATCACATAGTGAATAGTGACTCCAATGGTCACTTTCCGGCCAACCCGCATGGTAGTGCAGCCCCCCTTGCACGGTCGCAGACCTCATGACACCTTACTCCTGCGCGCAGCTCCAACATTGTGCATCTCCTAGGCATAGTAGTTTATAGTCCCACCCCTCCTTTCAACTGCTTGGAGTGCTAAGACTATACTTCCCATAGCTATTCAGGTGGCTGTGCCACCTGTATAGGGTTTCATCTAGTCATCCATCACTTTTCCTGAAAAATATCCACCTTTTATTGTTACTGGTGACGTCGCGCACTTTATCATCTACAACGTGCCACCATGGTTGATTCATGTAGTAATATGCGGTCCAAGCCAAGGCATCAGACTAATCAATTTGTGGCAATAGTCCCCAAATTTTTTAGCGTGATCGTTCGCACCCCATTTTATCGCCCTGGTCTTCTTATTGAAAAAAGCTTCCTTTATCTCGTCCTACAACTTCTTGACTTCCGCTTCCACCAAAGTGATTTTATCCCTTAATCGTACCCTATCTTTCCCAAGTTTTTGGAGCCTAAAATTACCCTGTTGGATTTCTTCCTTAGGTCCCAAGCATTCTTCTTCATTCGGCTGTGTGATCCCTTCTTCCAAGGCTCCGTGAACCATTGTATCTATTGGTGCTACCATGTGCAAACTAGGAATTTCATGCTCTATGGGGATTACAACATGTGCTTCATACTCTAGCCTCAGAGGTGCATGCATTGTTAGTTTCTTGCACATGGTCCTATAAGTCCATAGAATCGTTAGTACGCGCAGGTCCCATTCAGTCTGTTGCACATTGTGGACCTTTTTCAACACTTAACATACTTCATTAAAGGCTTTTGCGTGGATAACCATCTACACACTAGGTCTTTCTATACTCCATGGTTTCAAATGGAGGGGTTGTTCACACCATTTCCTTGCCCGCACATGCTTACTAACCATGTCTCCTAACACGAAGACTATGTACATCCGCGTAGGTTTCGTATCATATGCCTACACCCATCTGGACAGGTGGGTGTGTGGACCATCTCGTCCAACAAACTTGTCTATCAATCACATCTGAGGCTACCCAAATCATATGTGCAACATCCTCCTGCATTCACGCCAGTCCCTGAAGCTTCCTTGGTGTGTACCGCACCACCTCGTGGGCATAGTGTGCAGTACCCATTTCAAAGCTTCGACACGTTGTTGCTCCGACACTTCTCTTTCAAATCTATTCAGGAAGTCATCCACCTCACTTAACCCATCATACGTAGGCAGATTCCTTACCTTCGTTGATACACAGTGCATCAATCTTGTCATCATGTTACAGTTTAGTGTGGTTACCTGGTGTAATCAGTTCTGCCATCGTTCTATCTCCTCGTCAGAATCTGATGTGCAGGAACTTTCACACTCCCATGAGATTTGTCCATCCGCGGTTGGATTCACCTAGTCTTGTTCTCGTGCAGTTATCTTGTAGATGCAGTCCAAATTTTCATTACTATCATAGTCGCGCACTGGTTCCGTGTATCGCAATCCTTCTACAGGGTCAAAAGGTACAACTAAGCGCAAAGACTTTTTCTCAAAAATAATCTTGCGCTTCTTCAAATTTATTACTCCATTCATGTCAGTGGCCTAATCTATTCGTAGTAGTGTAGGGTAGGGATTGTTTTCATCAACAATCTCGATCACTTCGAAATCTACTAGCGCTCTTGCTCCTTCGATATCCACTGTGATTCCCTGCAATCTTCTCATAGGTAGGATCTTTTGTTGGTTCACCATTCATAGTTGGATAGGAGACCATTGTAGTGCAAGCCTTCCCATGCGCTCCCATGTTTGCTTCGGCAGAATGTTCACGTCTGATCCTAGGTCTAGAATCACTTGGTCCATTTCATATTCTCCAATCTACGTGGTAAATCTCATCTCCCTTCCCACCCTCGTCGTGTGCTTTCCAATCTTCTGGACTACGCACGGTTCTCTCGACGCGGTCCCAACACATCTATTTATGAGTTCCTACAGCCCCTTTACAGCCTTGCTGTCACGCAGCAACTTCATGCATGTTTCCAGGAACATTGTGAGCATCGATGGGTCCATTTCCGACTCCGTTCTATATTTTCTTCCTGAAGTGGAGGCATCAACAAAGCTCTTCTTGGCTTCCATGAAGGTTTCCTTAGCATGCTCCAAATCAAACTAAGGTTCCTTCGTTGGAGCCTTGCAAACCCAAGTACTTTCTTTGGGCTGCTCGCCCTTGTCATCCCCTGTCGTAATTCTACTTTGGAGCACAATATTTATATTAGGGTCTTCCTCGCACGGCTCGGACCTCATCATTTGCAGGTTCTGAGTCGAGGGAGGTTGGAGTTCTCCTTTATCGCAAAACCTTGCTATCAGTGTGGGACAATCCTTCGTCTCATGATCAAACAACGTACAATACAAGCATGATGGCCACATTGGATTCGTACAATCATGGGCGTAATGTCCTGGCACTCCGCAATTGTAACATATCAGCTGTCAGTGACCTCTTCTAGGTCCTCCTCCACCTCGGCCTTGTTCGCACCCTAAAATCTGGTTCATGCCATCCCTACATTCTGGTCAAGGGCCCATGTTTCGGCCCAAACTCTGTAGGTAGGAGTCTAATCCATCATCAGCCCATAAATTCTACATGTGCGCTCATCATGTCCCGCTGACCTACAAAAATTACAGAAAAATTGTTGTAAATTCTACGTGTACTTCTGTAATAAATGGCAGTTATCTGTAGCATGATTTCCTCCTACCTGACAAATCACGCACCACAATGCAGGCGCTGCACTCAGTCTTGCTCGTGATTTTGGTCTTAATGGCATTGGTCCTCCTCCCGTGAGGTAGTTCATGAACACCGGGTAGTGGTCCTTGTCATGTCCCTAACCCTTGCATTTTACGTGCCATACCTCATCGCGCAATTCTGGGTGAGTTGCCCTATCTTGTTTCAGACTCTATATCTCAGGGCACAAGTTTTTCAACTATGCGTGGATCTACTAAACTCCCAGGTTGGGATCCTGCATCGGGGTCTCATGCAGTCTCATCACAATCTCCAAGGCCTTTGCCTGAGTTGTTAACCTCTGTTGTGACAACGCATTCCTTAAATGTGGCATTAACGATGCTACAAACCATTTGCAGTGTTGTCCATCCATCAGTGTCATGTTAGCTTCGTGAATTGTGCACTTCAGTCTCTAATCCTACTCCTAAGGGCTCTCGCTTGGTAGCATTGTGATTTTCTTGAACCCAATTATCAATTGTGCCTCTGACTTCGACCTGCTAAATTCTTTGTTTAGCAGAGTTTGAATATCTACGATCCCCGCATTCAGATTTTCATTGGAATGCTTAATGTACCAGGTCAGTTCGCGATCCTGTAGAATGCTAACAAATATTTCTTTCTTTATATTATCATCCGTCACTCCCTGTACTTCCCATACAGCTTTTATTACGAACCAAAACTGGTTTGAATCTTCACTTCCTACTCCCTTGAACATTGGAAACTTTATCGGGCTCGCCATATTGACTTGCAGTGGTGGTGGAGGTGGTATGGGTGAAGATGGGGATGAAGATGGTGAAACTGGCGGTGGTGTGGGTGGGGGTGGTATGCACGGAATCCTCTACCTTATCAAATTGATCACACTTCTTAGTGAGACCTTCGCGAGCTCTTCCTCGCCCCCTCGTGGAGGTGAAATCAAGGGGCTAGTTTCTAGTTTCGTACTAACTTCATTTCTGTAGATCCTCCCACTTTGCATAGCCCCAAACATCAATTTATTTGCATAATCCACTTTTCACACAGTAGTATTTTAATCCAAGTTTTCAAATATTTAACGTACTTACCTCGTGGTCCTTTGAGGAAGCGTCGTTCTGCCTCGCTATAGCTGACTGAAGTATCTACCACGAACTTGGTGATGAATCCTCCTATAATTCAATCGAGCCAGTGATCAACAGCGCACGTGATCTTATCCTCCGATGCTTCCAATCCGCGCACCAATTCTAGATTCCACGCCATAGGACTGTCGAGCTTGCACCTTCCTTGGCTATCTGCTAGCTTCGCGATCCACTCGTATAGCTCAGTAGGGAAAGATGCGAAGAAAATTTCATGTATCACCATGTACAAGTGGCAGTCTAACCACTCTTCTTTTGATAGTCGCGGGTTCCCATTCTCCTGTGCCACGACTCATGAATCTTCCTATCGAACCAATCCTCAATTCCTTTCTTAGTTGGATTCCAATGATACGACATCAAACATCTCTATGCAAATCCTGGTCCCAACAATGGAACCATTTGTTGGCTTGTTGGGGCCTGACCCAGGTTTAGAGTTAATTAGCCAAACAAATCCCTATACTACTAGCCCTTTCGGAAATAGTCCGTGAACTGCAGACTGAGGTCTCACCCGAAGTAGTATGGGGGTGTGTTGGAACTAGGTTTCCGCACCCTTGAGATGTCTGAGGGTTTGATTCGGTCCAACTGCTAGTCCTTACACGTAGGGTGCTTCACGCACCTCCCTGGCCTTCGCGCCGTGATAGATTCGCCTTCACGCAGCCCTAACCAGGGGTTGTGGGGCTTCTGCACTGCTGGAGCAATGGTCTGCACTATTTCCCTAAATCACACTCGAGATCTTATTTGCCTCTTTACACTAGTTAGTTATTTTGTGTAAGTAGAAGCCTTGTGTTATATTTATTTATACAGTGCATACATATAATTTCAGGCAGCCAATAAATAGTAAACTTGCAAATTATACCCAATAGCACATAAAGCATGAAAAGATACACAGAAATATGGTAAACTTCTCTTTATTAATTCTTTCCAAGGTTACAGACTCGACCTGACCTGCACACTCAGCTGCAAGGGTCCACGCACTCAGATGTGGACTACTAGGCCTTTGCAGACACAGCTACAGAGCCTTCTCCAACTCTACGACCCAAGACACACTTTACACTGCGACTCAAGCTCCTAAACTTCTCATGCTTCTTCTCTATTCCTTCTTCTTCGCTATCTTCTACACTTAGAGCATCACTCTATTTATACAATCCCATGGTCCGCGGACCATGGGTAGGTCTATCAAGCCGACATTACATTACAAAAACAAGGGCAGACAACCCTGTGATTCTATTATGACTTCGCGCTCCGCGCCCACAAATCACAGAGTCTTTACAAAGGACTTGATCAAAACTTGGGTTTTAAGCCCCAATACATGCCTTGGGAGGATTCCATGCCCAACATCTCCCTTGGGGTTTAAGTTATTTATCTTTCCATGTAGTCATATGTGCCAGGGGGTTGAAGATAAGGGGTTGCAACAAGAAATTTGGTGGTGTCATGCTCCAAATTTTTAGGTCTTAGAGGGAAAAATTAAAGGTGTGGCGTCTATAAAAGCCATAAATAAGGTGTGATAAGGTTTTGTTCTCATAGGAATCAAGGAGGAAACATTTTGTGGACGTGAAGAACAATGGAGTTAATGAGGAATTACAAAAGGAAATTGTGTTGCTACAAAATAAATGGAAACTAAATGCTAAGTTGAATAGATTTGAGTGAGAAAAGGTAGAGGTGTGCCATGTAGAGTGTGTAAGTGTATTTTTGATGATATCTATAGATGTTGCATAAAATAGGAAACACATATATGGAGTGTAGATAATTAATTTGCTAGAAAAATAAACTTAGTTGAGAGTATATTTAAGAGGGAGAAACTATGATTGGGTGAGGAACCTTAATTGAATCGGAGAATTAGAGGAAGAAAGGTTGTTGTGGATCTAAGATTAGCTAATAAGAGAATTAAACATTGGTATTAGTGAAATTTTAATTAAAAGGCCTCAAATATGAGTTTAAAAATTGATGTATAAGAGATCTGATAGGTTCAACAAGTAGATACTTATAAATTAGGGGGATTGGAGTCTCCTTCAGGTTGGTGTCTATAAAGATTTGGGATTTGGTTCTTCCAACACATGGGTGCTTGCAAAAAAAAGGGTTTGGATCTTCCTATCGGTTGGTGCCTACATAAGTTGATGTAATTTGGAGATGGTGCTTGCATTTATATCATAATAAAAAGGAATATGTGGTTTTCTTCTGTATGAGTTTCCACGTAAACACCTTGTGTTCATAATTTATGTGATTGGTGCATTGTTACATTGTTGAATGTGTTTATTTAACTAAATAATTGTTAAAAGTTTTAAATATTAATTCACCCCCCCAACCCCCCCTCTTGGTATTTTCTTGGTTTTCAATAAATTCTTCTATAAAAATGGACTAATATATAACATAATTTTCTTTTCTTTTCACAAAGCCATTGACACCATACATGTTGATCTTCTTCTATAAACATGGCTATATTATTTACCTTTTGTAAGGGTACCACTCAATGATCAAAGTATTGTGCCAGCTAGAATATCCATTGTTGAATTGAGGCTTCTATGATCCATAACAAGTTTATGAAAAGAATCTTTCGACATAAATCACATAAAGATACATTTGTTGACGTGTTTCGAACCAACGAGTGTGGTTCATCGTCAGGACAACTTGTCCTGACGATGAACCACACTTGTTGGTTCGAAACACGTCAACAAATTGTGTCTTTATGTGATTTACACCGAAATATATATATATATGTATATATATATATATATCTATATTCTATATATATATATATATAATATATATATATTATTATATATATATATATATATATATATATATTATATATATATATATATTTATATATATTATATATATATTATATTATATATATAGATAGATAGATAGATAGATAGATAGATAGATATAGATAAAATGGGACAAATATAATTGAAGAGTCAAACTAAAAACACTAATATAAAAATAAAAATGTAATAACTCAATTTGTACGGATTTGTTCTAGGGCTTAACATAGTTATTTTGGAAAAGTGAATCAGGAAGAATGAGTGGGAAAGTGAATCATGAAGAAGGAGTGGAGGATGGAAATAATGTTACTAGAAAACTTTGAAGCTCTCAAAGTTGACTTATAAATGGAAGAATACTTTGATGAAAAGAAGTTGAAAGATAAAGAAGAAGAAAAGAAGATGGAAGACAAAAAAGATAAGCAAGATAATGAATTACAATTAGTAGTCAAAAAAGAGTCTAATGTAGAAACATAGAGAATCTTCAAAAGTATAGTTGACAAAGAAACCTACATGGAAGGTAAGGAAACTTGCTCAATAATCACAACATTAAATAAAGGAAGCAAAACATACTTTAAGAGTAGCAATGGTATAATCAATGACTTTTCAAGATGTTTTAAGTTGGAAAGTATTAAAGGATGCAAGGGTGAGAGAATATAAGTCAATGATGAATAATCAAACTTAGTAACGAGTCAATTGTCTACAAGAATTTAAACCAAAGGTTCAAAGTTTGTTTACAAAATTAAGTATCAATTAAATGGATTGGTGTGAAAATACAAAGAATGAATGGTGACAAGGGGTATGCTCAATACAAGGGAATAGATTATGATTAACTATTTGCACTAAAATCCTAGTGGGTCACTATCCCTGTTATCATGTTAATAACAACAAAATTTGTTTAGGAAACTTATCGGATGGATGTAAAGAGAATGTTTATAAATTTGGACATTATTGAGGATTTAGAAGTTCTAGTCAAAGGGATTTCAAGAAAAAGGAAGGGCACACAAGATATGTAGGTTAGTCAAAGCATTATATGGGTTGAAATAAACTCCTAGAACTTGCTATGCAAAAATAGAGGAAGACTTCAAAGCAGTTTATTTTAGGAAATGTGATTATATTAAATATTGACAATTTTATTTTAATATGAAATAATAGTGTTGGCATTATGATACATATGTTGTACTTGATGGCAACCCACTCGTCTCAGATGATAAATTATAGTGCAGCAAAGTTCACAGAATTTTATGCAGAGAAAGGTTTATTTCATGTGGAGAAAAGTTCACGGAATTTTATGCAAAGAAAAGTTTATAAGAGTTTATTTCATGTGGAGAAAAGTTCACGGAATTTTAGGCAGAGAAAGGTTTATTTCATGTGGAGAAAAGTTCATGGAATTTTATGCAGAGAAAAGTTTATTTCATGTAGAGAAACGTTCATGGAATTTTATGCAGAGAAAAGTTTATTTCATGTGGAGAAAAGTTCACACACTTTAATGGTTGGTTCATGGTATTAGTCTGACAGTTTTTTATCCTATGGTTTTGGTCCGTGGTATTGCATCCAAAAGTGTTGACCCCAAGTATTGGGTCTGTGGTATTGTGTTAATACGGTTTTGGACCATGGTATTGTGAAAGGCCTAAGACTATAAAAGAGGAAGGAGATCATTTGGAAAAGCATCATCTGAATTATTGAATATCTGATAAACTGCTAGATCTGGAATATTGTGATTGGGTTATGGTGCAAATTTGGATCTGAGCTAAAGAGGGATCTCATCGGTTGATGGAGAACAAGATCTAAGGATAGATCGTGATCAAATGGTTTGAAATGAACTATCTCTATATATTTGATTATGCTTATTCTAGATCTGTATACTGACACTTGTAATGATCTGATTTGGGTATAACTTAAGTTTGAAATCGCTACAATTCATGTTTGAATATTCATAGATCTGTACGCGGGTTGGCTTTGGTTTAAGCGCGTATGTATGCAGGTTTGGTTCATTGTAGTAGCGTATACAATTTGAGCTATGATATTTGAAGTCACAGGTGGTTCTGATTCTTGATGGGTTCTGATGACAGTTTAAAGGTGTCAGTATTCTGCATATCCTATTTGGTTGTGTTTAGCTTCAGTATTGATGGATGAGAACTAATATTGGATCAGGATCATAATGACTCATATTTATGTGATCTGATGGACTAGATCTGGGTGCTAACACATATATTATCCTTGTATATGTATTAATCTGGTGTTTGGGTGATTCAGAAGATTGATTGATTATGTGCTTCAATGATATTAATGGGTCCAGTATGAAAATTGGATGAAACGTGGCCTTTTAGATTATTTCAGGAGTATCCAGTCTGAAAATGTATGAAACATGGTACCTAGAGGAGAGAAGATTGTAGGTTGGCACCTACGTACTAGTATCTTAGCTAGTACAAGAACTATGGGGGTTGTAGCTCCCTTCTAGGAGAGACTGGAGAATGAGAGAGGGTTGTAGCTCTCTGCAGGTAGAAGCCTGCGTACTGGTATAAGACTGCATCAGTACAAAAATATTGTAAAAGGATTTCTTATTAAGAAGAAGATTGAGATGACTTGCAGCAGGTGGTTTTCTCCCGCATTGGGTTTCCACCTTATATCATGGTGTTCAT